>RXPK01000087.1:1428058-1535029 GCA_004143645.1 Protaetia brevitarsis
ACCTCTGTAGTTTGCGCGCCTTCGTTCGGCCCAAAAATAGCAGTATATAGCCTGGATAAGAAATAAGCCAAGAAACGCTGTTTTTCTCTCTTCAACATAACTCCGGAAACGGCAGTAGCTAGGCGTTCAGCTTGTCTCAAAAAGATCCGCGCGACCAGGAAACATTGGAAGCGCTAAAACAAGATGAGCAGGTAGCGCTTCGCAAATTAAAGAATTTTATCAAAAATAAGGAAAATAGGCCCAAAAAACGCGTGTTTTCGTCTCTTTAACATAACGCCGAACGCAGTAAGCTAGCTGTTCTGCTGCTCAAAAAGACCGGAACACCAGGGAAACATGCTGAAACCGGTTAAAACAGATCGGACCGGTATTCGACTCCGCAAATTAGAATTTTAGTCGAAAAATAAGAAAATTTAACGATTTTTACACATTTTTGCGAAATTATCTCGGACGGTTAGAGATATCCGAGTTTCCGGTTTCCTCGCGTCATTCCCGATAAATGCGCTCTACTGTACATCCGGAAAAGTCTCTACGCATTTCATCTTCAAAAACTTTAACCTCAAATATCTCGGAACGTTAGAATATCGGATCGCGCTTTTCACCATTCATCGCCGTCAAAATGACGCTACTGAGGATCATATTAGAAGCTCTAGCGCGTTTTAATTTTTCAAAAACTTTGACCTCAAAATCTCGAAACGGGTAGAGATATCGAAGCGCCTCCTCGGCATTCGATCCCTCGAAGCGTTCTAATCACCTTCGTCCTTTCAAGTTCAAAACTTGAACGTCCCATTACAAACGTTAACAGCTAGAGGGTACGCCTGCGAAACGTTCGATTCGCTCAAGAGACGCTTCTTGACCTATAACGTTGGGGCCTAATCTCGACCGTTTAGCTATTTTTGCACGATTTTTGCTTTAATTCCATTCAAATTCGGTTTTTGCCCATATCCGGAACGAACCCGCTAGCCCACGCGCTTCAAATATGGAATCCTCGTCGAAAGACGCTCGACGGTAAGTATTAATACTAGGTTGCGGCCTTCGTCAGCCAAAAAGCAGTAATAGCCTGATAAAGAAATAAGGCCCAAAAACGCGTGTTTTTTTCGTTCTCTTCAAAACATTACTCCGAACGCATACTAGGCGTTCAGCTTGGTCTCAAAAGATCCGCCGACCAGGAGAACATCTGAAGCCCCGCATAAAACAGATCGGGGCGGTAGTTCGCTCGCAAATAAGAATTTTAGTCGAAAAATAGGAAATAGACCAAGAACGTGTTTTTTTCGTTCTTCAACATAACCCGCGAACGCAGTAGCTAGCTGTTCTGTGGCCTCAAAAGAATCCGAACGACCAGGAACATCGAACCCGTAAAACAGAGCGGAGCGTGTTCGCTCGCAAATAAGAATTTAGGTCAAAAAATAAGGGAAATTAACGATTTACACATTTTTGCAATATCTCGAGACGTAAGATTTCGAGTTCCGTTTCGCCCCGAATCCCCATAAAAATGCCTTCTGATGACTATCCGGAAAGGCTCTATCGGCGATTTTTCATCTTCAAACTTTAACCCAATATTCTCAAACGGTAAATATCGCATCGCGCTTTTCACCATTCGATTCCCGGCAAAATGCGCGCTGAGATCATTTAGAAGCTTCTACGTCGTTTTAATTTTCAAAATTTGACCTCAAAATATCTCGGAAAACGGGTAAGAACAAGCCCGCTCCTCCATTCATCCCCTGAAGGCCTTCTAGACACCTTGCGTCTTTTCTAGTTTCAAACTTTGAACGTCCATATCTCCGAGAACGTAATAGCTAGAGGACGCCGTGGAGCCTTAACATCCGCTCGAGAGACGCTTCTTTTACCTATAGCATATGGCTCTCACGTTTAGCATTTTCAAGCATTTGCTTAAAGTTCCATCAAAATTCTTTTTGCCCATATCTTCCGAACGGAACCTAGCGCCACGCGCTTTCAAAATGAATCCTCTCGAAAATACGCGCTCCACGTTAATATAATACGTTAGGGTGCGCGCCTTCGTTCGCCCGCAATAGCAGTATAGCTGATAAGAAAAAGCCCAAGAAACGCGTGTTTTTTTCTTCTCAACATAACTCCGGAAACGCAGTACTAGGGGTTCACTCGGGTAAGTCGCTCGAAAAATAAGAATTTTACTCGAAAAAAAAGGAATAGGACCCAAGAAACGCGTGTTTTTTCTCTCTCAACAATAACCCGGAACGCCAGTACTAGGCTGTTCTGCTGTCTCAAAAGATTCCGAAAACGAACCAGGGAACATGCTGAACACGTTAAAACAGAGTCGGAGCGGTTGTCGCTCGCAATTAAAAAGAATTTTAGTCCAAAAAATAAAGGAAATTAACATTTCTACACATTTTGGCGAAATATCTCGAAACGGTAGAGATATCGAGTTCCGTTTTCTGCGTTCGATTCCCCAGTAAAATCGCCTTTCTGATGGACTATCCGGAAGGCTCTAGCGGCGATTTTCATCGTCCAAAACTAACCTCCAAATACGGGAAACGTTTTAGAGATATCGGATCGCGCCTTTTCACCATTCGATTCGCCGTCAAATGGCTCTAAGATCATGTAGAAGTCTAGCGTCGTTTTAATTTCAAAACTTGACGTCAAATACTCGGAAACGGTAAGATAATCGAAGCGCCTCCGCGCCATTCGATTCCCTCGGAAGGCGCTTCTAGATCCCTGCGGTCGTTTCAAGTTCAAACTTTGAACTCATATCTCGAGAACGGTAATACTAGAGACCGCGCCCGGCGCCGTTCGATTCCGCTCGAGGAACGCTTCTTCTCTTGGACCTAAACATTTGGGCCTATCCACTTTAGCTATTTTCAAGCGATTTTGCTTAAATTTCCATCAAATTCCGTTTTTGCCCATATCTCCGGAACGGAACCGCTAAGCGCCACGCGCTTTCAAAATATGGATCCTCGTCGAAATACGCGTCGACGTATATAATACGTAGGTCGCGCCTTCGTTCCCGGCCCGAAAATAGCAATATATGCCTGGATAAAAAATAGCCAAGAAACGGCGTGTTTTTCGTCTCTTCAACATAACTCCCGAACGCAGTAGCTAGGCGTTTCAGCTTGTCTCAAAAGATCCGGCCCGACCAGGGGAATGCGGAAGTCCGCTAAAACAAGATCGAGCGGTAAGTATTCGTCCAAATAAGAATTTTAGTCAAAAAATAAGGAAATAGGACCAAGAAACGCGTTTTTTCGTCTCTTCAACATAACTCCGACGGCAGTACTAGGCCCGTTCTGCTGTCAAAAGATCCGGAAACACAGGGAAACACTGCAAGCGTTAAAACAGGAATCGAGCGTAGTCGCTCGCAAATAGAATTTTAGTCGAAAAATAAGAAATTAACGATTTTACACATTGCGAATATCCTGAGAACGTAGAGATATCGAGTCCGTTCTTGCGTTCGATTCCCCATAAAATGCGCTCTGATGACTAATCCGAAACTGAGCGCGAAATTCATCCTTCAAAACTTTAACCTAAATATCTCGAAACGTTAAATATCGGAATCGCGCTTTCACCATCAATTTCCCATCAAAATGCGCGGCTGAGATCATTATTAAAGCTCTAGCGTGCGTTTATTTCAACTTGACCCTCAAATACTCGAAACGGGTAGAATAGCGAACCCTCCCCCATTAAACGATCCCCGTCGAAGCGCTTTAGAGTCACCTGCGTCGTTTTCAAGTTTCAAACTTTGAGTTCCATATCTCGAGAACTAACAGCTAGAGGACGCGCGGGCGCAGTTCGATCCCGCTCGAAGAAACGCTTCTTTGACCTAAATAACTGGGGCTATCTCACTTAGGCTATTTCACATTTTTTGCTTAAATTTCCATCAACCAATGTCCGTTTTGCCTATCCCGACGGAGACCCTAGCGCCACGCCCGCTTCAAATACGAATCCTCGTCAAATACGCGTCCACGTATATAATACTTTATGGTTCGGCGCTTCGTTCGCCCGAAAATACAGTATAGCGGATAAGAAATAAGCCAAGAAAACGCTTTTTTTTCGTCTCTCAACATAATCACGAACGGCAGTAGCTAGGGCGTATCAGCATTGTCTCAAAAGATCGCCACCAAGAACATCTGAAAGCCGCCCTAAAACATCGGGCGATTCGCTCGAAAAATTAAAATTTTTAAGTCGAAAAATAAGGAAATGGAAGAAACGACGTGTTTTTATCTCTCTCACAAAACTCCGGAACGGCATTAGCTAGGCGTCTGCTTGGTCTCAAAAGATTCCGAACGACCAGGAAATCTGAACCGTTTTAAAACAGAGTCGGACCGTAGTCGCTCAAAATTAAGAATTTTAGGTCGAAAAATAAGGAAATAGGGCCCAAGAAACGCGTGTTTATCGTCGTCTCAAACATAACCCCCGGAACAGTAGCTAGCTGTTCTGCTTGGTTCTCAAAAAGAATCCGAAACGACCAGGGAACATGCTGGAAGCCGTTAAAAACAGATCGGAGCCCGGTAGTTCGCTCGCAAAGTAGAATTTTTAGTCGAAATAATAAGAAATTTAAGATTTTTTACCATTTTTGCGAATATTCGGAGGACGGTTAGAATATCGAGTTCCGTTTTCTGCGTCGATTCCCCATAAAAATGCGCTCTGAATGGACATCCGAGGCTCTAGCGCATTATCTTCAAAACTTTAACCTCAAGTATCTGGCGGAAAACGTTAGAGTATCGGACGCGCTTTCACCATCGATTCGCCGTCAAATGCGCGTCGTGATCATATTAGAAGGCTCTACTCGGTTTAATTTTTCAAAACTTGACCTCAAATATTCGGAAACGGTAGAGATATCGAAGCGCGCTCCGCGCCATTCATTCCCCGTCGGAAAAGGCGCTTCTAAGTCACCTTCAGTCGTTTTCAAGTTTTCAAACTTGAACTCCATATTCGAGAACGGTAATAGCTAGAGACCGCGTGGCGCCGTTCGATCCGCTCGAGGAGACGCTTCTTTACCAAATACGTTGGGCTATTTCGACGTTTAGCTATTTTTCAGCGATTTTGCTTAAAATTTCCATCAAATTCCGTTTTGCCATAATCTCTGGAACGACCCAGCTAGCCCACGCGCTTTTCAAATATGAATCCTCGTCGAAATACGCCCTCGTATATAATACTTAGGGTTTGCGCGCCTTCTTCGGCCCATAGCAGTATAATATGCCTGGATAAGAAATAAGCCCGAAGAACGCGTGTTTTTTTCGTCTCTTCAACATAAACTCTCGGAACGCAGTAGCTAGGGGCGTTCAGCTGGTCCAAAGTATCCGGCCCGACCAAGAACATCTTGGAGCCGCTAAAAAAGATCGGGCGGTATCGCTCGCAAATAAGAATTTTAGGTCAAAAAATAAGAAAATAGGCCCAAGAAAAGCGTGTTTTTTCTCTCTCAACATAAAACTCCGGAACGCAGTATCAGCTGTTCTGTTTGTCTCAAAAATCCGAACGACAGGGAAACATGCTGAAGCCGTTAAAACAATGAGTCGGACCGTAGTTCCGCTCGCAAATTAAGAATTTAGAGTCGAAAAATAAAGAATTTAATATTTTACACATTTTCAATATCTCGAGACGTTAGAATAGCGAGTTCCGTTCTGCGTTCCGATGTTCCCCATAAAATCCTTCTGAATGACTCTCCGGAAAGCTCTAGCGACGATTTTCATTTCAAACTAACCTCAAATAATCTCGGGAAACGGTTAAGATATCGATCGCGCTTTCACCATTCGATTCGCCGTCAAAATGCGCCTGATGGATCATATTAGAAGCTCTAGCTCGTTTAATTTTTCAAAAAACTTGACCTCAAAATCTCGAAAGTAGATATCGAACGCGCTCCTCCGCCATTCGATTCCCCTCGGAAGCGCTTCTAAAGGTCACTTGCGGTCGTTTCAAGTTTCAACTTTTGAACGTCCATATCTCGAGAAAGTAATAGCTAGCAGACGCCTCGCCGTTCGATCCCCTCGAGGAACGCTTCTTTGACCATAAATACTGGCTATTCTCGACTTAGGACTATTTTTCAGCGATTTTTGCTAAATTTCCATCAAATCCGGTTTTGGCCCATACCTCCCAACGGAGACCTAGCCCACGCCTTTCAAATATGGAATCCTCGCGAAATACCGTCCGACGTATATAATACTTAGGTTCGGCGGCCTTCGTTCGCCGAAATAGCAGTATATATGCCTGGATAAGAAATAAGGCCCAAGAAACGCGTGTTTTTTTCGTCTCTTCAACATAAACTCGGACGCAATAGCTAGGCCGTTCAGCTTGTCTCAAAATCCGCGCACCAGTGAGAACATGCTGGGAACCGCAAAAAAATCGGCGTAGTTCCTCGCAAATTAAGAATTAGGTCGAAAAAATAAGGAAATAGCCCAAAAACGCCGTGTTTTTTGCGTCTCGTCAACCATAACTCCGGAACGCAGTAAGCTAGCTGTTCATCTTGTCTCAAAGATCCGAACGACCAGGGAACATGCGGAAGCCGTTAAACAGAATCGGACCGGAGTTCGCTCAGCAAATAAAGAATTTTAGTCAAAATAAGGAAATTACGATTTTTACACATTTTTGCAAATCTCGAAAACGTTAGAATATCGAGTTCAACGTTTTCTGCGTTCGATCCCATAAAATCGCTTCTGATGGACCATCCGGAAAGGCTCTAGCGCGATTTCATCTTCAAAACTTAACCTCATTATCTCGAAAACTTAGAATATCGGATCGCGCTTTTCACCATTCGATCGCCGTCAAAATGCGCGTCTGAATGATCATATTAGAGCTCTAGCGTACGTGTTAATTTTCAAACTTTACTCAAATATCTCGAACGTAGAATATCGAACGCCTCCTCGCCATTCATTCCCTCGGAAGCGCTTCTAGATCACCTTGCGGTCGTTTTCAATTTCAAACTTTAACGTCCATATCTCGAGACGTAAATACTAGAGGGACGCGCGTGCGCCGTCGATTTCCGCCGAGAAAGCTTCTTTTGACCTATATACGTGGGCTATCTGACTTTAGGCTATTTTCAGCATTTTTGCTTAAATTTTCCATCAAAATTCCGTTTTTTGCCCCATACCTCCGGAACGAGACCGCTACGCCACGGCCCGCTTTCAAATATGCAATCCTCGTCGAAAATACGCGTCCCGACTATATATACTAGGTGCGGCGCCTCGTTCGCCCGAAATAGCAGTATATAGCCTTGGATAAGAAAAGCCCAACGAAAAAACCGGCCCCTTTTGCGTCTCTTCAACATATAAACCCGGAACGGCAGTACTAGGCTTCACTGTCTCAATAGATCCCCCGACCAGAGAACAGCTGAAGCCCGCCTCTAAAAACAAAGATCGGGCGGGCTAGTTCGCTCCAAATTAAGAATTTTAGTCGAAAAAAAATAAGAAAATAGGCCCAGAAAACGCGTGTTTTTTCGTCTTTCACAAAACCCGGAACGCAATAGCTAGGTGTTCTGCTTGTCTCAAAAACCGAACACCAGGAACTGCTGAAGCCGTTAAAACAAGAAACGGAGCCGTAGTTCCCTCGCAAATTAGAATTTTAGTCGAAAAATAAGGAAATTTAACATTTTTACACATTTTTGCGAAATCTCGAGACGTTAGAGATTCGAGTTCGTTTCTTGCGTTCGATTCCCCGATAAAAGCGTTCTATGGGAACTATCGGAAAGCTCTAGCCGGCGATGTTCATCTCAAAACTTTACCTCAAATAGCTCGGAAACTTAGAGATACGGATCGCGCTTTTTCACCATTCGATTCCCGTCAAAATGCGCGTCTGATGATCATATTAGAAGCTCTAGCGTCGTTTTAATTTTCAAAACTTTGACTCAAATATCTCGGAAACGTAGAGATATCGAAGCGCGCTCCTCGCCATTCATTCCCGTGGAAGTCGCTTCTAAGGACCTTGCGGTCGTTTTCAGTTCAAACTTGAACGTCCATATTCGAGACCGTAATAGCTAGAGGACGCGCGTGCGCCGTTCGATTCCTCGAGAACCTTCTTTTGACTATAATTTGGGCTATCTCACGTAGGCTATTTTTCAGCATTTTTCTTAAATTCCATCAAAATTCCGGTTTTTTGCCATACTCCGGAACGGAGCCGCTAGCCCACGGCCTTTCAATATGGAATCCTCGCGAAATACGCGTCCGACGTATATAATACGTAGGTGCGGCCCTTCGTTCGCCCATGATAGCAGGATATATGCCTGGAAAAAAATAAGCCAAGAAACGCGTGTTTTGTCTCTTCAACATAACTCCGAATGGCATAGCACGTTCAGCTTGTCTCAAAAGATTCCGCGCGACCAGGAGAACATGCTGTAAGCCTCTAAAACAAACGGGCGGAGTTCGCTCGCAAATTAATTTAGGTCGAAAAATAAGGGAAATGGGCCCAGGAAACGCGGTTTTTTTCGTCTCTTCAACATAACTCCGGAACGGCAGTAGTTAGCTGTTCTGCTTGGTCTCAAAGATCCGAACGACCAGGGAACATCTGGAAGCGTTAAACAGAGTCGGACGGTAGTTCGCTCGCAAATTAAGAAGTTTAGGCGAAAATAAGAAATTAATGATTTTTACACATTTTTGCAATATCTCGAGGACGGTTGAGATATCGGTTCCGGTTTTCTGCGGTCGATTCCCCATAAAAATGCGCTTCTGATGGACTATCCGGAAAGGCTCTAGCGGGCGATTTTCATCTTCCAAAACTTTACCCTCAAATATCTCGAAATAGCGGTTAAGAGATATCCGATCGCGCTTTTCACCATTCGATTCGCCGTCAAAATGCGCGTCTGATGGATCATATTAGAAGGCTCTAGCGTCGTTTTAATTTTTCAAAACTTGATCCTCAAATATCTCGGAAACGGGTAGAGATATCGAAGCGCGCTCCTCGCATTCGATTCCCCGTTCGGGAAAGCGCTTCTAGAGGTCACCTTGCGGTCGTTTTCAAGTTTCAAAACTTTGAACGTCCATATCTCGAGAACGGTAATAGCTAAGGGACGCGCGTGGCGCCGTTCGATTCCGCTCGAGGAGACGCTTCTTTTGACCTATAATACGTGTGGCTATCTCGACGTTTAGGCTATTTTTCAGCGATTTTTGCTTAATTTTCCATCAAATTCGGTTTTTTGCCCATACCTCCGGAACGGAGACCGCTAGCGCCACGGCGCTTTCAAATATGGAATCCTCGTCGAAATACGCGTCGACGGTATATAATACGTTAGGGTTGCGGCGCCTTCGTTCGGCCGAAATAGCGGTATATATGCCTGGATAAGAAATAAGGCCAAGAAACGCGTGTTTTTTTCGTCTCTTCAACATAACTCCGGAACGGGCAGTTCTAGGGCGTTCTCAGCTTGTCTAAAAAGATCCGGCGCGACCAGGAGAACTGCTGGAAGGCCGCTAAAAACAAGATCGGGGCGGTAGTTCGCTCGCAAATAAGAATTTTAGGTCGAAAATAAGGAAATAGGGCCCAAGAAACGCGTGTTTTTTTCGTCTCTTCAACATAACTCCGGAACGGCAGTAGCTAGCTGTTCTGCTTGGTCTCAAAAGATTCCGGAACGACCAGGGAACATGCTGGAAGCCGTTAAAACAGAGTCGGAGCGGTAGTTCGCTCGCAAATTAAGAATTTTAGGTCGAAAAATAAGGAAATTTAACGATTTTTACACATTTTGCGAATATCTCGAGGACGGTTAGAGAATCGAGTTTCCGGTTTTCTGCGTTCGATTCCCCGATAAAATGCGCTTTCTGATGGACTATCCGGAAAGGCTCTAGCGGCGATTTTCATCTTCAAAACTTTAACCTCAAATATCTCGGAAACGGTTAGAGATATCGGATCGCGCTTTTCACCATTCGATTCGCCGTCAAAATGCGCGTCTGATGGATCATATTAGAAGGCTCTTAGCGTCGTTTTATTTTCAAAAACTTTGACCTCAAATATCTCGGAACGGGTAGAGATATCGAAGCGCGCTCCTCGCCAATTCGATTCCCCGTCGGAAGGCGCTCTAGAGGTCACCTTGCGGTCGTTTTCAAGTTCAAACTTTGAACGTCCATATCTCGAGAACGGTAACAGCTAGAGGGACGCGCGTGGCGCAGTTCGATTCCGCTTCGAGGAGACGCTTCTTTGACCTATAATACGTTGGGCTATCTCGACTTTAGGCTATTTTTCAGCGATTTTTGCTTAAATTTTCCATCAAAATTCCGTTTTTTGCCCATATCTCCGGAACGGAGACCGCTAGCGCCACGGCGCTTTCAAATATGGAATCCTCGTCGAAATACGCGTCCGACGTATATAATACGTTAGGGTTGCGGGCGCCTTCGTTCGGCCCGAAATAGCAGTATATATGCCTGGATAAGAAATTTAAGCCCAAGAAACGCGTGTTTTTTCGTCTCTTCAACATAACTCCGGAACGGGCAGTAGCTACGGCGTTCAGCTTGGTCTCAAAAGATCCGGGCGCGACCAGGAGAACATGCTGGAAGCGCTAAAACAAGATGGGGCGGTAGTTCGCTCGCAAATTAAGAATTTAGGTCGAAAAATAAGGAAATAGGGCCCAAGAACGCGTGTGTTTTTTCGTCTCTTCAACATAACTCCGGAACGGCAGTAGCTAGGCTGTTTGCTCTGGTCTCAAAAGATCCGGAAACGACCAGGGGAACATGCTGGAAGCCGTTAAAAACAGAGTCGGAGCGGTAGTTCGCTCGCAAATTAAGAATTTTAGTCGAAAAAATAAGGAAATTTATGATTTTTACACATTTTGCGAATATCTCGAGGACGGTTAAGAGATATCGAGTTCCGGTTTTCTGCGTGTCGATTCCCCGATTAAAATGCGCTTCTGATGGACTATCCGGAAAGGCTCTAGCGGCGATTTTCATCTTTCAAAACTTTAACCTCAAATATCTCGAACGGTTAGAGAAATCGAGATCGCGCTTTTCACCATTTCGATTCGCCGTCAAAATGCGCGTCTGATGGATCATATTAGAAGGCTCTAGCGTCGTTTTAATTTTTCAAAACTTTGACCTCAAATATTCTCGAAACGGGTAGAGATATCGAAGCGCGCTCCTCGCCATTCGATTCCGTCGGAAAGCGCTTCTAGAGTCACCTTGCGTCGTTTTTCAGTTTCAAACTTGAACGTCCATATCTCGAGAACGGTAATAGCTAGAGGACGCGCGTGGCGCCGTTCGATTTCGCTCGAGGAGACGCTTCTTTTACCTATAATACGTTGGGCTATCTCGACGTTTAGGCTATTTTTCAGCGATTTTTGCTTAAATTTTCCATCAAAATTCGGTTTTTTGCCATTACCTCCGGACGGAGACCGCTAGCGCCACGGCGCTTTCAATATGTGAATCCTCGTCGAAATACGCGTCGACGTATTAATACGTTAGGGTTGCGGCCTTCGTTCGCCCGAAATAGCAGGTATATATGCCTGGATAAGAAATTAAGCCCAAGAAACGCGTGTTTTTTTCGTCTCTTCAACATAACTCCGAACGCAGTAGCTAGGCGTTCAGCTTGGTCTCAAAAGATCCGGCGCACCAGGAGAACATGCTGGAAGCCGCTAAAACAAGATCGGGCGGTAGTTCGCTCGCAAATTAAGAATTTTAGGTCGAAAAATAAGAATAGGGCCCAAGAAACGCGTGTTTTTTTCGTCTCTTCAACATAACTCCGGAACGGCGTAGCTAGGCTGTTCTGCTTGGTCTCAAAAGATCCGGAACGACCAGGGAACATGCTGGAAGCCGTTAAAACAGAGTCGGAGCGGTAGTTCGCTCGCAAATTAAGAATTTTAGGTCGAAAAAATAAGGAAATTTAACGATTTTACACATTTTTGCGAATATCTCAGAGACGGTTAGAGATATCGAGTTCCGGTTTTCTGCGTTCGATTCCCGATAAAATGCGTTTTGATGGACTATCCGGAAAGGCTCTAGCGGCGATTTTCATCTTCAAAACTTTAACCTCAAATATCTCGAAACGGTTAGAGATATCGGATCGCGCTTTTCACCATTCGATTCGCCGTCAAAATGCGTCGTCGATGGATCATATTAGAAGGCTCTAGCGTCGTTTTAATTTTTTCAAAACTTTGACCTCAAATATCTTCGGAAACGGGTAGAGATATCGAAGCGCGTCCTCGCCATTCGATTCCCCGTCGGAAGGCGCTTCTAGAGGTCACCTTCGGTCGTTTTCAAGTTTCAAACTTTGAACGTCTATCTCGGAGAACGGTAACAGCTAGGGACGCGCGTGGCGCAGTTCGATTCCGCTCGAGGAGACGCTTCTTTTGACCTATAATACGTTGGGCTATCTCGACGTTTAGGCTATTTTTCAGCGATTTTTGCTTAAATTTCCATCAAATTCCGTTTTTTGCCATCTCTCCGGAACGGAGACGCTAGCGCCACGGCGCTTTCAAATATGGAATCCTCGTCGAAATACGCGTCGACGGTAATAATACGTTAGGGTTGCGGCGCCTTCGTCGGCCCGAAAAGCAGTATATATGCCTGGATAAGAAATAAGGCCAAGAAAACGCGTGTTTTTTCGTCTCTTCAACAGAACTCCGGAACGGCAGTAGCTAGGGCGTCAGCTTGGTCTCAAAAGATCCGGCGCGACCAGGAGAACATGCTGGAAGCCGCTAAAACAAGATCGGGCGGTAGTCGCTCGCAATATTAGAAATTTTAGGTCGAAAAATAAAGGAAATAGAGGCCCAAGAAACGCGTGTTTTTTCGTCTCTTCAACATAACTCGGAACGGCAGTAGCTAGGCTGTTCTGCTGGTCTCAAAGATCCGGAACGACCAGGGAACATGCTGGAAGCCGTTTAAAACAGAATCGGGAGCGGTAGTTCGCTCGCAAATTAAGAATTTAGGTCGAAAAATAAGGAAATTTAACGATTTTTACACATTTTGCGAATATCTCGAGAACGGTTAGAGATATCGAGTTCCGGTTTTCTGCGTTCGATTCCCGATAAAATGCGCTTCTGATGGACTATCCGGAAAGCTCTAGCGGCGATTTTCATCTTCAAACTTTAACCTCAAATATCCGGAAAACGGTTAGAGATATCGGATCGCGCTTTCACCATTCGATTCGCCGTCAAAATGCGCGTCTGATGGATCATATTAGAAGGCTCTAGCGTCGTTTTAATTTTTCAAAACTTTGACCTCAAATATCTCGGAAACGGGTAGAGATATCGAAGCGCGCTCCTCGCCATTCGATTCCCCGTCGGAAGGCGCTTCTAGAGGTCACCTTGCGGTCGTTTTCAAGTTTCAAACTTTGAACGTCCATATCTCGAGAACGGTAATAGCTAGAGGGACGCGCGTGGCGCCGTTCGATTCCGCTCGAGGAGACGCTTCTTTTGACCTATAACATGTTGGGGCTATCTCGACGTTTAGGCTATTTTTCAGCGATTTTTGCTTAAATTTTCCATCAAAATTCCGGTTTTTGCCCATACCTCCGGAACGGAGACCGCTAGCGCCACGGCGCTTTCAATATGGAATCCTCGTCGAAATACGCGTCCGACGTAATAATACGTTAGGGTTGCGGCGCCTTCGTTCGGCCCGAAATAGCAGGTATATATGCCTGGATAAGAAATAAGGCCCAAGAAACGCGTGTTTTTTTCGTCTCTTCAACATAACTCCGGAACGGCAGTAGCTAGGGCGTTCAGCTTGGTCTCAAAAGATCCGGCGCGACCAGGAGAACATGCTGGAAGCCGCTAAAAACAAGATCGGGCGGTAGTTCGCTCGCAAATTAAGAATATTAGGTCGAAAAATAAGGAAATAGGCCCAAGAAACGCGTGTTTTTTTCGTCTCTTCAACATAACTCCGGAACGGCAGTAGCTAGGCTGTTCTGCTTGGTCTCAAAAGATCCGGAACGACCAGGGGAACATGCTGGAAGCCGTTAAAACAGAGTCGGAGCGGTAGTTCGCTCGCAAATTAAGAATTTTAGGTCGAAAAATAAGGAAATTTAACGATTTTTACACATTTTTGCGAATATCTCGAGAACGGTTAGAGATATCGAGTTCCGGTTTTCTGCGTCGATTCCCCGATAAATGCGCTTCTGATGGACTATCCGGAAAGGCTCTAGCGGCGATTTTTCATCTTCAAAACTTTAACCTCAAATATCTCGGAAACGGTTAGAGATATCGGATCGCGCTTTTCACCATTCGATTCGCCGTCAAAATGCGCGTCTGATGGATCATATTAGAAGCTCTAGCGTCGTTTTTAATTTTTCAAAACTTTGACCTCAAATATCTCGGAAACGGGTAGAGATATCGAAGCGCGCTCCTCGCCATTCGATTCCCGTCGGAAGGCGCTTCTAGAGGTCACCTTGCGGTCTTTTCAAGTTTCAAACTTTGAACGTCATAATCTCGAGACCGGTAACAGCTAGAGGACGCGCGTGGCGCAGTTCGATTCCCTCGAGGAGACGCTTCTTTTGACCTATAATACGTTGGGGCTATCTCGACGTTTAGGCTATTTTTCAGCGATTTTTGCTTAAATTTTCCATCAAAATCCGGTTTTTGCCCATATCTCCGGAACGGAGACCGCTAGCGCCACGGCGCTTTCAAATATGGAATCCTCGTCGAAATACGCGTCCGACGGTATATTAATACGTTAGGGTTGCGGCGCTTCGTTCGGCCCGAATAGCAGGTATATATGCCTGGATAAGAAATAAGGCCAAGAAACGCGTGTTTTTTCGTCTCTTCAACATAACTCCGGAACGGCAGTAGCTAGGGCGTTCAGCTTGGTCTCAAAGATCCGGCGCGACCAGGAGAACATGCTGGAAGCCGCTAAAACAAGATCGGGCGGTAGTTCGCTCGCAAATTAAGAATTTTAGGTCGAAAAATAAGGAAATAGGGCCAAGAAACGTGTTTTTTTCGTCTCTTCAACATAACTCCGAACGGCAGTAGCTAGGCTGTTCTGCTTGGTCTCAAAAGATCCGGAACGACCAGGGGAAACATGCTGGAAGCCGTTAAACAGAATCGGAGCGGTAGTTCGCTCGCAAATTAAGAATTTAGGTCGAAAAATAAGGAAATTAACGATTTTACACATTTTTGCGAATATCTCGAGAACGGTTAGAGATATCGAGTTCCGGTTTTTCTGCGTTCGATTCCCCGATAAAATGCGCTTCTGATGGACTATCCGGAAAGGCTCTAGCGGCGATTTCATCTTCAAAACTTAACCTCAAATATCTCGGAACCGGTTAGAGATATCGGATCGCGCTTTCACCATTCGATTCGCCGTCAAATGCGCGTCTGATGGATCATATTAGAAGGCTCTAGCGTCGTTTTATTTTTCAAAACTTTGACCTCAAATATCTCGGAAACGGGTAGAGATATCGAAGCGCGCTCCTCGCCATTCGATTCCCCGTCGGAAGGCGCTTCTAGAGGTCACCTTGCGGTCGTTTTCAAGTTTCAAACTTTGAACGTCCATATCTCGAGAACGGTAATAGCTAGAGGGACGCGCGTGGCGCCGTTCGATTCCCTCAAAGGAGACGCTTCTTTGACCTATAATACGTTGGGCTTATCTCGACGTTTAGGCTATTTTTCAGCGATTTTTGCTTAAATTTTCCATCAAATTCCGGTTTTTTGCCCATACCTCGGAACGGAGACCGCTGCGCCACGCGCGCTTTCAAATATGGAATCCTCGTCGAAATACGCGTCCGACGGTATATAATACGTTAGGGTTGCGGCGCCTTCGTTCGGCCCGAAATAGCAGGTATATATGCCTGGATAAGAAATAAGGCCCAAGAAACGCGTGTTTTTTTCGTCTCTTCAACATAACTCCGGAACGGCAGTAGCTAGGGCGTTCAGCTTGGTCTCAAAAGATCCGGCGCGACCAGGAGAACATGCTGGAAGCCGCTAAAACAAGATCGGGGCGGTAGTTCGCTCGCAAATTAAGAATTTTAGGTCGAAAAAATAAGGAAAATAGGCCCAAGAAACGCGTGTTTTTTTTCGTCTCTTCAACATAACTCCGGAACGGCAGTAGCTAGGCTGTTCTGCTTGGTCTCAAAAGATCCGGACGACCAGGGGAACATGCTGGAAGCCGTTAAAACAGAGTCGGAGCGGTAGTTTTCGCTCGCAAATTAAGATTTTAGGTCGAAAAATAAGAAATTTAACGATTTTTACACATTTTGCGAATATCTCGAGGACGGTTAGAGATATCGAGTTCCGGTTTTCTGCGTTCGATTCCCCGATAAAATGCGCTTCTGATGGACTATCCGGAAAGGCTCTAGCGGCGATTTTCATCTTCAAAACTTTAACCTCAAATATCTCGGAAACGGTTAGAGATATCGGATCGCGCTTTTCACCATTCGATTCGCCGTCAAAATGCGCGTCTGATGGATCATATTAGAAGGCTCTAGCGTCGTTTTAATTTTTCAAAACTTTGACCTCAAATATCTCGGAAACGGGTAGAGATATCGAAGCGCGCTCCTCGCCATTCGATTCCCCGTCGGAAAGCGCTTCTAGAGGTCACCTTGCGGTCGTTTTCAAGTTTCAAACTTTGAACGTCCATATCTCGAGAACGGTAACAGCTAGAGGGACGCGCGTGGCGCCGTTCGATTCCGCTCGAGGAGACGCTTCTTTTGACCTATAATACGTTGGGGCTATCTCGACGTTTAGGCTATTTTTCAGCGATTTTTGCTTAAATTTTCCATCAAAATTCCGGTTTTTTGCCCATATCTCCGGAACGGAGACCGCTAGCGCCACGGCGCTTTCAAATATGGAATCCTCGTCGAAATACGCGTCCGACGGTATATAATACGTTAGGGTTGCGGCGCCTTCGTTCGGCCCGATATAGCAGGTATATATACCTGGATAAGAAATAAGGCCCAAGAAACGCGTGTTTTTTTCGTCTCTTCAACATAACTCCGGAACGGCAGTAGCTAGGGCGTTCAGCTTGGTCTCAAAAGATCCGGCGCGACCAGGAGAACATGCTGGAAGCCGCTAAAACAAGATGGGGCGGTAGTTCGCTCGCAAATTAAGAATTTTAGGTCGAAAAATAAGGAAATAGGGCCCAAGAAACGCGTGTTTTTTTCGTCTCTTCAACATAACTCCGGAACGGCAGTAGCTAGGCTGTTCTGCTTGGTCTCAAAAGATCCGGAACGACCAGGGGAACATGCTGGAAGCCGTTAAAACAGAGTCGGAGCGGTAGTTCGCTCGCAAATTAAGGATTTTAGGTCGAAAAATAAGGAAATTTAATGATTTTTACACATTTTTGCGAATATCTCGAGGACGGTTAGAGATATCGAGTTCCGGTTTTCTGCGTTCGATTCCCCGATAAAATGCGCTTCTGATGGACTATCCGGAAAGGCTCTAGCGGCGATTTTCATCTTCAAAACTTTAACCTCAAATATCTCGGAAACGGTTAGAGATATCGGATCGCGCTTTTCACCATTCGATTCGCCGTCAAAATGCGCGTCTGATGGATCATATTAGAAGGCTCTAGCGTCGTTTTAATTTTTCAAAACTTTGACCTCAAATATCTCGGAAACGGGTAGAGATATCGAAGCGCGCTCCTCGCCATTCGATTCCCCGTCGGAAAGCGCTTCTAGAGGTCACCTTGCGGTCGTTTTCAAGTTTCAAACTTTGAACGTCCATATCTCGAGAACGGTAATAGCTAGAGGGACGCGCGTGGCGCCGTTCGATTCCGCTCGAGGAGACGCTTCTTTTGACCTATAATACGTTGGGGCTATCTCGACGTTTAGGCTATTTTTCAGCGATTTTTGCTTAAATTTTCCATCAAAATTCCGGTTTTTTGCCCATACCTCCGGAACGGAGACCGCTAGCGCCACGGCGCTTTCAAATATGGAATCCTCGTCGAAATACGCGTCCGACGGTATATAATACGTTAGGGTTGCGGCGCCTTCGTTCGGCCCGAAATAGCAGGTATATATGCCTGGATAAGAAATAAGGCCCAAGAAACGCGTGTTTTTTTCGTCTCTTCAACATAACTCCGGGAACGGCAGTAGCTAGGGCGTTCAGCTTGGTCTCAAAAGATCCGGCGCGACCAGAGAACATGCTGGAAGCCGCTAAAACAAGAATCGGGGCGGTAGTTCGCTCGCAAATTAAAATTTTAGGTTCGAAAATAAGGAAATAGGCCAAGAAACGCGTGTTTTTTCGTCTCTTTCAACATAACTCCGGAACGGCAGTAGCTAGGCTGTTCTGCTTGGTCTCAAAAGATCCGGAACGACCAGGGGAACATGCTGGAAGCCGTTAAAACAGAGTCGGAGCGGTAGTTCGCTCGCAAATTAAGAATTTTAGGTCGAAAAATAAGGAAATTTAACGATTTTTACACATTTTTGCGAATATCTCGAGAACGGTTAGAGATATCGAGTTCCGGTTTTCTGCGTTCGATTCCCCGATAAAATGCGCTTCTGATGGACTATCCGGAAAGGCTCTAGCGGCGATTTTCATCTTCAAAACTTTAACCTCAAATATCTCGGAAACGGTTAGAGATATCGGATCGCGCTTTTCACCATTCGATTCGCCGTCAAAATGCGCGTCTGATGGATCATATTAGAAGGCTCTAGCGTCGTTTTAATTTTTCAAAACTTTGACCTCAAATATCTCGGAAACGGGTAGAGATATCGAAGCGCGCTCCTCGCCATTCGATTCCCCGTCGGAAGGCGCTTCTAGAGGTCACCTTGCGGTCGTTTTCAAGTTTCAAACTTTGAACGTCCATATCTCGAGAACGGTAACAGCTAGAGGGACGCGCGTGGCGCAGTTCGATTCCGCTCGAGGAGACGCTTCTTTGACCTATAATACGTTGGGCTATCTCGACGTTTAGGCTATTTTTCAGCGATTTTTGCTTAAATTTTCCATCAAAATTCCGGTTTTTTGCCCATATCTCCGGAACGGAGACCGCTAGCGCCACGGCGCTTTCAAATATGGAATCCTCGTCGAAATACGCGTCCGACGGTATATAATACGTTAGGGTTGCGGCGCCTTCGTTCGGCCCGAAATAGCAGGTATATATGCCTGGATAAGAAATAAGGCCCAAGAAACGCGTGTTTTTTTCGTCTCTTCAACATAACTCCGGAACGGCAGTAGCTAGGGCGTTCAGCTTGGTCTCAAAAGATCCGGCGCGACCAGGAGAACATGCTGGAAGCCGCTAAAACAAGATCGGGGCGGTAGTTCGCTCGCAAATTAAGAATTTTAGGTCGAAAAATAAGGAAATAGGGCCCAAGAAACGCGTGTTTTTTTCGTCTCTTCAACATAACTCCGGAACGGCAGTAGCTAGGCTGTTCTGCTTGGTCTCAAAAGATCCGGAACGACCAGGGGAACATGCTGGAAGCCGTTAAAACAGAATCGGAGCGGTAGTTCGCTCGCAAATTAAGAATTTTAGGTCGAAAAATAAGGAAATTTAACGATTTTTACACATTTTTGCGAATATCTCGAGAACGGTTAGAGATATCGAGTTCCGGTTTTCTGCGTTCGATTCCCCGATAAAATGCGCTTCTGATGGACTATCCGGAAAGGCTCTAGCGGCGATTTTCATCTTCAAAACTTTAACCTCAAATATCTCGGAAACGGTTAGAGATATCGGATCGCGCTTTTCACCATTCGATTCGCCGTCAAAATGCGCGTCTGATGGATCATATTAGAAGGCTCTAGCGTCGTTTTAATTTTTCAAAACTTTGACCTCAAATATCTCGGAAACGGGTAGAGATATCGAAGCGCGCTCCTCGCCATTCGATTCCCGTCGGAAGGCGCTTCTAGAGGTCACCTTGCGGTCGTTTCAAGTTTCAAACTTTGAACGTCCATATCTCGAGAACGGTAATAGCTAGAGGGACGCGCGCGGCGCCGTTCGATTCCGCTCGAGGAGACGCTTCTTTTGACCTATAACATGTTGGGGCTATCTCGACGTTTAGGCTATTTTTCAGCGATTTTTGCTTAAATTTTCCATCAAAATTCCGGTTTTTTGCCCAACCTCCGAACGGAGACCGCTAGCGCCACGGCGCTTTCAAATATGGAATCCTCGTCGAAATACGCGTCCGACGGTATATAATACGTTAGGGTTGCGGCGCCTTCGTTCGGCCCGAAATAGCAGGTATATATGCCTGGATAAGAAATAAGGCCCAAGAAACGCGTGTTTTTTTCGTCTCTTCAACATAACTCCGGAACGGCAGTAGCTAGGGCGTTCAGCTTGGTCTCAAAAGATCCGGCGCGACCAGGAGAACATGCTGGAAGCCGCTAAAACAAGATCGGGGCGGTAGTTCGCTCGCAAATTAAGAATTTTAGGTCGAAAAATAAGGAAATAGGGCCCAAGAAACGCGTGTTTTTTTCGTCTCTTCAACATAACTCCGGAACCGCAGTAGCTAGGCTGTTCTGCTTGGTCTCAAAAGATCCGGAACGACCAGGGGAACATGCTGGAAGCCGTTAAAACAGAGTCGGAGCGGTAGTTCGCTCGCAAATTAAGAATTTTAGGTCGAAAAATAAGGAAATTTAACGATTTTTACACATTTTTGCGAATATCTCGAGGACGGTTAGAGATATCGAGTTCCGGTTTTCTGCGTTCGATTCCCCGATAAAATGCGCTTCTGATGGACTATCCGGAAAGGCTCTAGCGGCGATTTTCATCTTCAAAACTTTAACCTCAAATATCTCGGAAACGGTTAGAGATATCGGATCGCGCTTTTCACCATTCGATTCGCCGTCAAAATGCGCGTCTGATGGATCATATTAGAAGGCTCTAGCGTCGTTTTAATTTTCAAAACTTTGACCTTAAATATCTCGGAAACGGGTAGAGATATCGAAGCGCGCTCCTCGCCATTCGATTCCCCGTCGGAAGGCGCTTCTAGAGGTCACCTTGCGGTCGTTTTCAAGTTTCAAACTTTGAACGTCCATATCTCGAGAACGGTAACAGCTAGAGGGACGCGCGTGGCGCAGTTCGATTCCGCTCGAGGAGACGCTTCTTTTGACCTATAATACGTTGGGGCTATCTCGACGTTTAGGCTATTTTTCAGCGATTTTTGCTTAAATTTTCCATCAAAATTCCGGTTTTTTGCCCATATCTCCGGAACGGAGACCGCTAGCGCCACGGCGCTTTCAAATATGGAATCCTCGTCGAAATACGCGTCCGACGGTATATAATACGTTAGGGTTGCGGCGCCTTCGTTCGGCCCGAAATAGCAGGTATATATGCCTGGATAAGAAATAAGGCCCAAGAAACGCGTGTTTTTTTCGTCTCTTCAACATAACTCCGGAACGGCAGTAGCTAGGGCGTTCAGCTTGGTCTCAAAAGATCCGGCGCGACCAGGAGAACATGCTGGAAGCCGCTAAAACAAGATCGGGGCGGTAGTTCGCTCGCAAATTAAGAATTTTAGGTCGAAAAATAAGGAAATAGGGCCCAAGAAACGCGTGTTTTTCGTCTCTTCAACATAACTCCGGAACGGCAGTAGCTAGGCTGTTCTGCTTGGTCTCAAAGATCCGGAACGACCAGGGAACATGCTGGAAGCCGTTAAAACAGAATCGGAGCGGTAGTTCGCTCGCAAATTAAGAATTTTAGGTCGAAAAATAAGGAAATTTAACGATTTTTACACATTTTTGCGAATATCTCGAGAACGGTTAGAGATATCGAGTTCCGGTTTTCTGCGTTCGATTCCCCGATAAAATGCGCTTCTGATGGACTATCCGGAAAGGCTCTAGCGGCGATTTTCATCTTCAAAACTTTAACCTCAAATATCTCGGAAACGGTTAGAGATATCGGATCGCGCTTTTCACCATTCGATTCGCCGTCAAAATGCGCGTCTGATGGATCAGATTAGAAGGCTCTAGCGTCGCACAGTGGGCAAAAATTATGTTTTAGGTGGTCAAAATTATATTGGTGATATTTTTTAATGTTTTTGAGGAAAGGTCGCTGAGTAGGAACAAGTCATTAAAAAATCTTTGAGTAGAGAAAACAAGTTTATTTGCATATTAAATTAAAAGAAAATAAATAATGATAAATGTCACTATTAACTAAAAAAATACAAAGCAACATTATCAAGATTCACGAAATGTGGAAGTGAACAAAACCAGGATAGATTAATTAAGAAATAAACAATACAATATTATAAGTAACCGTGTGCAATTTTTGTGAAATAATATTTTTCTAATAAAAAAAATATGTTGGTAGGTACATCCGTGATTTTTTTTAAACCTGAGATATACCAACATTTTTATGTGAACTGATAGGCTAGTATTATTTCCAAAAGCAAAATTGTAGGAAACTAACTAAGAAAAATTGACAGATAAATCCTTTACAATGTTGCAAGATACTCCAGTACCTACTGAAATATCTTCATAAATGATAACACCATATTTTTTACAACATAATCTGAGTGTTGTCAAAATTGTCAACAATATTATTTTTGCTGGAGTGGCTGTTTTAGAGCAATCGGTAACAAAAAAAGTTGAAATAATCTGCAATGTTAATCAGCTAAAATAGAAGTAGTAAGCTTTGGAATATAAACAAAGATTGTGTTTTTTTGTGTTATCTAAGAACATGTCATTGTTTTGTTACACAGGAGCTATTGTGCTTGAGCAGTTATATAGTTACAGAAAAAACGTTACATTTTTACATATAGTGTTGGTGTAATTAATAATTAATAATATTTCAATAACAACAGGCAACAAATACTGATGTATAGACAAAACAAAATCCTAACATTTATGTTTGGAATTTATAGTTAAATTCAAACACCTTCTAAACTAAAACAAATATGCATTTCCTGAAGCAGTTGGAATATTTTTCATATTACATAGGGATTGAGAAAAAATATATCAGCAATGATATGTATGTACATACTAATTTAATAAAAATAAATGCAAATTAGAAAGCACAGACATTTGTTGTTGACACCTTTGTGCGAGATACAGCACAGAATACATTCACTTTTGGAGATTCACGCAAATGCTCCACCAACACTCTCGGAGGTTCAGCACCCCATATTCGGACGTTGTGTTTATTCATCTTGCCACTTATGTGGAACGTTGACTCGTCACTGAAAACTCTCCGCTCGCAAAAGTCATCTTCATTACGTTGCAGCATTTCATTGCAGAAATTTTGACGTTTAGCTGTCATCTTCACGTAGATGCTGTACCAACAGCAATCCTTACAGATTGCTGTTGGTAGGTTTGGTCGTTTGCGTAAAATTTTCCACACAGTTGGTTGCGGAATTTGTAGTTCTAAACTTGCACGTGTTGTTGACTTTTATGGACTTCGTTGGTAAACAGCACGAACACGTTCCACTGTTTCTTATAAAGCAGGTTTGGGGTGGACTTAGTATTTGTTAAGGCGTTAGCCACTTTACCATCGACCATAGTTAAAGCCAATGGTGTTTTACGATTATTTCCTTTTCATCTATCACTACTGTGGTCGGTAATAGAGTACGAATCTGTGCTTTAACAAGATCGGTCTCTAAAAGGACATTCGTTGTTGTTTCTTTTTCAAAAATAAACTTTATTGGGCTACAAAATCTGGTGGATCCTGGAGCGCTATTTTGTCAAGCATAATACTTTGTATTAGTTGGACAAAGATTAATGGGTACAAACGAAAACATCAACAAGTATTCATCATTCACAGTCGAATCAGAAAACTTTTGCTTATATTTACTCTGTCCTCCACTTCCGTCACAACCCCATTTGCTAAATAAAGTAAAGTCCTTCTCCCCTTTATCAACAAGTTGTCTAGGAACAGGGTATTGGACTTGACACAGCCGTTTTTACATGTTAAATCTAGGACAGCCTGCAATGACAACTCCGCTCTAGTTTCGTTAATAATAACGTCTACTTCAGACACACAATAAGCTTTTTTGGCGTTTTGTACCTTATAATACGGAGGATATAAATGGTGACCAACCATCAATGCATTTTTACTTAACAAACAATATGATTCTTTAGTTAACTTACAGTCTACAAATATCGACAAAGCTTCCTCGGGGGATAGCGAGAGTACGTTATTAGAAGTACTCGACTTAGAGATATCTAATTTTGAAGACAGACGCTCCGACACTTCTTTTACTGCCTTCGCAGCGATTCGGTTTCCAGATGCATGAAGGGAAAGATGGGCGGCATATGTCAATTGTTCTGCATCAATATTTAGCAAATTACTTATTTTTCTTTTTTTGGTCTTTTCGCTCGAGTCAGCAAAGTGCTTTTGAGGACGACCTGCGCCTTGAGTTGTGGATTGTTCTACCGCTTTCGAAATGATAAATTCAAAATCTTTACCTTCGAGCCATGAAGAAAATTTATTGAAAAAAACATCAGATTTTCTATGACACTTTTCCCACCTTTCGTTTATTTTCTCCGAACAATCACGTACAGAATTTTTTATAGATTTCAGGTCTGTTATTTCTTTTTCATTTGTGTTCCATAGTTGCAACACATACCTCAAAAGGCTTTCATTTTCATCTTTTCTTCCCAATTTTAACCATTCTTCTACAAACAGCTTCCGTGGAACGGTGAGCACGAAACCTGGAATCGATTCAAAATTAATAAATATTTTAAGTGAAATCGCAAAATTTCGCAAAAAATACTAGGTGAAAATGAAAAATATATAGTTTGAAGAAAATAATTGTAAAAAAATTAGCTTGGCAGCTCTTGGCCGTGAGCAAGTAATTCTCATCTGAATTCCAAAAATTTTGTGTACGATAATCAAAAATATAGTAGGTACAACTATGTGAAATATTAGTACTTACTTGTCTCCTTAGCATCCATAATAGTGGCAAACAACACTAATAACTATTTTAATAACCAACAAATACAACAATACCAAAAAAATTCAAAAAAAGAAACAGAAACTCTTTGTTAAAAACGAATTATTAATTTACTAATACCCTTCACGCGTAATTCACTTACAAGAACACAAGGAAATAAATATTGACATTTTGATCTGACAACGGTATTGACAATACCTTACTACACAGTCTCCTATGTTCATAAAGTGAGAGTCACGGAAAATTGCTCAACTTATGGCAGTTTTCCGTGTCTCTTTTTATTAAAGCTAAAGAGGTTCCAATATCGGAAGTTCATATAACTGAAAAAAAACTATTTCTGGAAGGAAGTTAATATAATAATTCTATCTATTGTATGTTTATTTTGTACAATAGATATGTTGAAAATACAAGGAAGTGTAGCGAACGTTATACCTGGTTATACAGCAGTTGATCGACGGCCACATTTCCTTTTTCACTTGGCACCCATTGACGTTGTCATTTATGGTTGTCATGTAAAACCTACGGCCCTGTACACGCCACAGCAACTTTATTTTTCATTTTTTGCAGCTTTCAATTAATATTAAAAAATGTTTATGAGGTAAAATGTAGATTCGATGATATGAATTTTGTCCACCTAATTCATCATTTTTTTCCACTGTGCGCCGTCCGCCGCGCCATGCCTCGCACTGAGCCACTCGCGTCGTTCGCTTCGCAAATTAAACGCTTACACAGGACATAGCGTAAGTATCCCTAGTTGCTGACTGCCAAGTGGTATTGGTTCCAGTAACAGACCAATTACTATAGATATACCTTGTGATGGTCGACTGATTAAAACTACATTCGCAATATAATTTTTTGTGCAGAACCGGTAGATTTGGGAATATATGATTGTTGCAAGGTATTCTTCCATGCAGGTAACTGTAGACCATCGTCCCGTTTATTTAAGCATTTCCGACGTTTTTCTAATTTCGATTGCTTCCTTGATAGTTCGTGGTTTTAGATTTTCTGTTAGCAATGGTCTTCGATCCATTAAAATTAATCTTATGTCCAGTTAATAGCAAATGTTGTGCTAGGGAAGAGTTAAACGCTTTCTGTTTTACCGCGATTTTATGTTCTTCTCTGACCATTTTGTTCTTTCTTCATTGTAAGTTTAATTTTTGTATGCATGTTGTTTAGAGGAATTTTTGTAATTCTTCTTCTCCATGATGCCTAATTACGAAAGTATCATCTACATCCCTTAACCACAGCTTCGGCTTCTGTTGCGATGTTCGCAAAGCTTCTACCTCAAAGTTTTCCATAAATAAATTTGCTGAAGCATGAGAAAGCGGAGAGCCCATTGGAGCACCTTCAACTTGTTGATAGCGCCGACTTTTATATGTAAAATAAGTATTTGTTAAACAGTGATTCGCTAAATTAATGATATGTTCTGGCGGTTTGTATTTCTCTTAAATTAAAGATATTGCTTCCTTTACCGGAACTTGTGTAAATAGAGAGACGACGTCAAAACTCACTCAAATATCTTTATCTTCAAGGCGATGTTGTTTGATTAAATCAATGAAATGCATAGAGTTCTTTACGTATGATTCTGCTTTTTCTACATACGATTGATATTGTGAAGCGAGGTATTTAGCTAGCGCTTGAGTGGGTAATCCTATCGAACTAACTATTACTCGGAGTGGAACGTCTGGTTTGTGTATCTTTGGTAGCGCATATAGTTTTGGGCATCTAGAAAAGTTTTCTCTCGGTATTATTCGGTATAGTATTTCTGGATCATTTGGAGTTGCTTTAATTTTCTTTCTTGTAGTTTTCTTTAGATAGGTTGTTGGGTCTACAGACATTTCTTTGTACACTGGATCATCTAGAAGTCTTTGTATCTTTGTTTCATAATCTGAAATGTTCATTACTACCGTTGCATTTCCTTTGTCAGGTGAAAGAATTGTAATACTAGAGTCCTTTAGTAAGTGTTTTAAAGCTAGGACTTTTTCTTTAGACAGATTCGTTTGTGGAGGTTTGGCTTTTCTTAATATACCTGCTGTTTCTTATCTAACAATTTCTGCTGTTGTTTTATCCAGTTTATACAATATCGATTCTATACCACAGGTTATCTCTTCAACTAGAATCCGATTAGGACCTATTGCAAAATTTGAACCTTTCCTAATACTGCCTCTGGAAATTCATCGAGGTCGTTTAGTGCATTATTGTAAATCTAGATGTGATGCTTTTTCTTTTTGTCTCAATGTTCTGATATACGTGTTTGTTTCAATTCTGAATTCAGCTGCAAATTCTGTTCCATATCACAGGATAGGTTTTATTACTTAAGAAAGTATGTAATTGGCAAAGGTCTTTTTCCACAACGCTCTAATGTTTTGGAAGCACGTAGCAAAGGATGACTGACAGTATTCAATATTCTGAGTGTTTTCGACGTTTCAGTGTGAAAGCTTACCTTGCAACATGTTGGTATTATTCTTTTGTCTCAGGAATGGCGAAGGAAGGCTAGATCGCACAACAGTCTATGTTAGTAATGATCTTCGTTCCATCAACATTAATCTTATGCCCTTCCGAGATTGCGCCGCTTATATTTAAGCTTTCTAGAGCCATCGAAATTAATAATAATAATCTTTATTAATCCTTTCGACTCATTTGAGCATAGGATACGTCATACAGATGTACAAATATTACAATGAAATTTTATAGGTGGTATATATGTGCAATATCAAAATATATATATATTTATGTGTGTATATTTAAATTTAAATCTCAGGATCTCTCAAGAATTCGTCAAATGAATAATAGGCCTTGTTTAGGAGTAGCTGTTTAATTTGTTTTTTAAATGTATTTAGTGGCATTTCTTTATAGTGAGTGGATAACTTATTAAACGCTTTAATAGCCATATATTTAGGATTTTTTTCAGTTAAAGTCAGTCTGTGGCGGGGGACCTCTAGCAGATGAATATTTCTGGTATTATAGTTGTGATACTGGTTGATATTTATCACATCAAAAGTGTTATCTTTAACATAGGTGCACAACTGATAGATATATGCGCATGGGAGAGTCATTATTCCTAGATCTTTAAATAATTCTCTACAAGTTGTTCTAGGGCTTACTCCCAACATTGTACGTAGAGCTCTCTTTTGTATTTTAAAAACAACTATAACATCCGATGAAGCACCCCAGGCGGCAAGACCATAAGATAATAAGGAATGGAAATGCGCGTAATAGAATATTTTTAAAACATCAATACTTAGCTCCTGCCTCAACCTCGACAGCATAAAACAAACGGTATTTAATCTCTTTCGTAGCGAATCTATATGTAATTTCCAACTGCAGCGCGAATCTATAGTAAGGCCCAGGAATTTATGGGAATCTACCTGTTTTATACTACCCCCATCAACAGTAACGTAATGTGAGGAATTCCTATCGCTATTGGTAGTTTGGAATTCTACAAATACAGTTTTCTTGCTATTTAGATGTAGTCGATTAACATTGAAATAAGAGTTTAGCTTGTATATTGAGGCAGTAGTCCCCACTGCAATGTCTTCCTTTTTAGCACTTACAAGCAAAGATGTGTCATCCGCGAACATGACAGCATTTTCCAGCGACATATCACTTACATAAAGTATGTACAGGAGCGGACCTAAACGCTTCCTTGTGCCACGCCTCGTTCCAGTAATAATCTTCTGACTTCACCTTATTTACTTCCACATAATGCATCCTATTATATAAATAGCTTGCAAACCATTTATACGCAATGCCTCTTATGCCATGACATTCTAATTTTTGTAATAAGATCTTATGGTCCACCAAGTCAAAAGCCTTACTCAGGTCGACAAAACATCCAATACATGCATTTTTTCATGTCTAGATTCCTATAAAGTTCGTCTAGAAATTTCAATACAGCGGAGCAGTTGATCGCCCTTTCTGAAACCAAATGATTGTCGTTTAATAATTTTCTTTATCCAAGAACTTCACCAGTCTGACTGCTATTAATTTTCAATTATTTAGAAAAAACACTTAATAAAGATATAGGTCGATAATTCTCTACTATACAAGTTGTTCCTGTTTTTAATACAGGTATAATTTTTGCAATTTTTAATGCGTCAATGAAAACACCTTCAGAGAAAGAGTTATTTATTATCTTCGCCAAAGGAGCTGCAATCTCCTCTATACATCCTTTTAACAAATGTGTATTGATATTATCATGACCAGATGAGTAGGTGTTCTTAAGGCTTCTCACGATATTAATTACTTCCACCTCAGTTGTAGGATACAAGAAAAATGTATTTGACGATTGAGACAAGTTATTATCAATAACACGATGGTCATTGACATCTGTAACAAATTTTTCTGCTGCAGTATTGAAATACTTATTGAAGTAGTTAGCAATATCCAATGAGTTACCTAATATACCGTCCCTCGTGTTTAATTTTGTGATTTTTTCCTGTGCCTTTTTCTTATTTGAGTTAATAATACTCCAAGCTAATTTCGCTTTATTTTCGGTATTTCTCATAATCCTATTATTATGTAACAATTTAGCATTTTTGATTACTTTCCTATAAACAGATTTATACTTTTTATAGTAGTTTTGTACATAACTGTCTCCATTTAATGTCAACTTATATAACTGTTTTAGATACTGAGATGAAGTACAGATCCCTTTGGTAATCCAACCATTTTTGTTAATTTGTTTTGTTGAATACTTAACTAATGGACAGCTAATTTGATAGTGGTAGTTGAACACCGCCATAAAATTTTTGTACTGGCCATTCGCATCCCCATTCCCCAAAACACTAATCCAATTTTCACTAGATAATTTGGACTTAAAATTTCGTACAGTAACTTTGTTAATAAGAGGTTTATAATCACTACAATTCTTAGAGTCATCAACTATTGACTCCCCCGAAACAGAGGAAATAGTAAGCCTTTGCGCGTGATGATCTGAAATGCCATTGCATACAATCTCACTATCATAAACCGGAACTGATTTACTTAAACATATGTTGTCAAGGCAGTTATTCAAACGAGTTGGTTTCTTTATTGTTATCGACAAGTTATAGGTTTCCATCAAGTCTGTAAACATACTTAAATCATTCGATTCTTTTAGAAAATTTATGTTGAAATCACCACAAATTATTACTTGAAAATTATCGTATTGACTGGCAATATATAACGCTTCATCTAGCTTTTTTGTAAAAACATTAAAACTACCCACACAACTACGGTAGATAACAATTATGATAATCCTGAAATTTAAGCAATTAACCTTGCAGGCGGCACATTCAAAGTGCAACTCCACGGATAAACTATTTATCCTATCTAATACCTGATACTTAAAATTACTATCACTACGTAACTTATCGTTAAAAAATAAAGCAACCCCACCATGCATTAGAGTTGCTCTAGAAAAATGACAAAGTAAACTAAAACCAGAAACATTCACAACTTCAATGTTATTACTACAAAACCAGTGTTCGGTCACACACAAGAAGTGGCAGCATTCCCCGTCCAAAAATACCTCCAATTCCCTAGTCTTATTATTCATAGATTGTAAATTTTGATGAAAAAGTGTAAGCTGCACTAAACGATCACCTTTAAGTGCTGTCCTTTCCAAAAATTTTCATTACTGTTGAGCCATTTAATCACCCCGACTATTTCCCTTGCTATCATTTGTTTTGATTTATATTTCAGATGCATACCATCGTATGCATAGTCATTCAGTGTAATGATGTTGTTTATACAGAATAAATATGCGTGTTCAAAATTTTGGATTATATTATAGATACTATAATTTATATGTTCAACTATACGATTTAGTTTTTGATTATTACATCTAAATGGCAAGGTGCTGATTATAAGATTGGTGCATTTGGTAAGTTCCAGTATATTTCTGAAACAACTCATAGTTTGCGATATGTTATCCGAATTGTAGCATTCATCAACATTGTTAGACCCACCCATTATGACAAGGTAATCATTTTTTCCCAAACTATGAACTTCCTGTTTAACATTCTCTATTATAGCATCTAGTTTCGCATTTGGTTTTGTTATACTGAAGGTACTAAATTCTTCTTCAATGCCTTCGTCGATGAGTTTACTATATGCACGACAATGACTATCGCCAAGAATAACAATTTTTCTTTTAATCTCACTACTATTATCAGCAGTTGAAACTGCTTTCTGTTTCCAATTCGTCTGTAAATCAACATTTCCAAGTTCAATGGATCGGTGTGATTGAAAGTTCTTCCGCTGTTTATTGGGGTTTCTAATATCAATTGTGCTGTTACTCTCAAACACCGGCCGCAATTCATCCGTCTGACTACACTGGTCCTGAGCACATATCTCCGCTTGCGTAGATTTAGTACCGGTATTCCCTTCCAACGTTAGCTCCAATTCTGTTTGACTGCACCCATCCTGAACACAACTTTCTGTTTGCGTAGTACTACTGGTAGTAAGGTTGGAATTAGAAAACAATTGCAAGGACTGTTGAAGTTTTTCAATTTTCTGTTCTTGTTTTTTATTCTTACTCCTCCAGTAATCAATCTCACGTTTCAGCCGCTGTTCATTTCCCTGATATTGTAATGTCCTCTCCCTTAATTCATCCATTTCAAAAGTCGATCTCGCCAGCTTATTGCGGAGATCGCTTACTATAGTTATCTCGTCCACAACATCATTACGAGGAGTGTCATCATAAGAAATGCTAACATAGCTAGTATTTATGGTTTTGTCGGGCTTCGACTTATTTTTCTGAGATCTTGTGGTTATCATTATAATATATTAATATTAAAAAGGAATTAAAAGGATAATAGATATAAGAGTGGAACAGGAATAAACACACTTCACCCTAGCACCGCCCGTTGCAGGGACTTTAAACACAAACAAAATAGGCGACGGAAGAGGATCCGCAACAGAACCACAGGAAAGACGGAAAATAAAAATATTTTGAGCGCAACTGTATGTACAAGTATAAAGTATAAAACAGAAAAGAAGGAAAAGAAACGGTTCGTAAGAAAAAAGGCAGACACATGGATCCGTAGTAGCAAGCAACTTACTTAGCAAATAGCAGTCGTACGTCACACAAAAATTATGCACCGCATCCACAATTAAAAACTACATTAAAAATACTATCAGGACATACCACACACATTAATCACTTTTCATTAATTTATACCAAAAATTGATTAAATACGGGACGACGTGAATTTAACATCCACGTGCGGAAAACGATATATACCCAAATTAGGGTAGATCCGTCCCTATTTTCTTTCTTCAAGTTGTTTTACTTATTTCTCTCCACAAATTTCTGTCTTCTACCTTCTTCCCCATTTACTAATTCCGGCCCTCTTCAGGTCTTCTTCTACTTCTCTCAACCATCTCGATTTCGGTCTTCCTCGCGTTCTTTTGCGTCCCGGTTCCCATTCTAACATTGTATATTATTGCATCTGGTCCTGCTCTCCATACATGTACCAACCATTTTACTCCCTGACTTTTTAATTCTTCTCACCATGTCCTTCCCTCCCAATTCTTGTGCTACATCATCATTCCTTCTCATCCCATATTCATTATCTCCCATCTTCACCGGTCCTAGAATTGTTCTCATTATTTTTCTTTCCAAGATTCTTAGGTCTTCTTCGTCGTTTTTTGTTATTGTCGCTGTTTCTGCTGCGTGCATTATCGTCGGTCCTATCAATGTTTTGTAAATGGCTAATTTGGTTTTCTAGCTTACTTCTTAATAACTTCTTATGCGTGGTAGGTCTTATTTGCTACAAGTTTTCCCTCTGTATTTTCCATTTTGCCATATCTGTCTTTTGTTAACATGATCCCGAGGATTTTAAACCTATCTACTAACTCAAACTGGTAGTTCCTTATCCTTGTTTTTTCATGGTTTTGATTCTTGCCAATTTTCATTATTTTTGTTTTATTTTGGTTTATCTTTGGCCCAGTCTTTCCTCCTTCTTTCACTATTTGCTCTAACATTTTAACAATTATTTCTCTTTGCTTGGTAATGATTACTGTCATCAAGTCATCAGTACAGGCGACTATTTTCCCTCCACCCGTTCTGAGATTCCCTTTGTTTATGTTCTTCGTACTAGAAACAAAGGGTGTTTATGTTCTTCGTCACACATTCCGGCGCATATTAAAGAACGTTGTCGATAGTGAATCGCCTTATTTAACTCCCCTATTAACTATATAATACTTTGTTTCACCCTTTTGTGTTACTATATTACCCTTGAATTTTTTATCGTCATTTTTATCAAGTTTCTTAGTTTGCTCTCTATTCCCAGTTCTTCTAGTACTTTGATTAATTTATCTCTTTCAAATGAGTCGAAGGCCTGCTGAAAATCAATGAAAAGCATTTTCCTCTATCTTATGTTCTACGGTTTTTTCCAGTATTTGTTTCACTGTGTAAATCGTATCGATCGTTGATCTTCCTTTAATAAATCCACATTGATATTGTCCAACTATATCTTTCACTTGCTTTGCCAATTTTTCCTGGATAATTGGTGACAAAATCTTATACGCAGCATTTAATAATGTAATTCCCCTGTAATTATTACATATTGATTGATCATCTTTTTATACCCTATTATAATTTTAGTTTTTTTCTACTCTGCAGGCATTATCTCTTCTCTCTGTCCAGTTTCTCTTCTCCCTCTCATAGTTTTGTTGCATTCTCTTCTAATGTTTTTTTCTATTCCTCTTCGTCTTCCCCTCTATTCGATCCAAGCCACTTTAATCTTGCCGTAACTTTCTTTTCATTATTTTTTGACATTCATTGTTGTACCATCCCTCTTTCTTCTCTTCCAATCCATTTTTCCGCCAACTGCTCTATATGATTCTTTATTTTATTCCATTCATATTCCACATCTTCCTCGTTTTTTTTTATAGCTTTTAGTTAGAAGATCTTCTAAATATACTATATATTTTTCTTTGTCGCCATCACTTCTAATTTTACTTATATTCCACTTCATTTATACATTTTTATTTTTAATATCCTTGCTTATTTTCTGTTTAACCGTTGGTGATACCATAAAGTGATCAGTGTTGGTGCAAACTCCTCTACACGATCTAAGATCTTTTATCGCTGACTGTTTCCTTTTGTTAAATAATATATGATCAATTTGCGTATATCTCTTCTTATCTGTTGATATCCAGGAGTCTTTGTGATAGTAGTAGTAGTAGTAGTAGTAGTAGTAGTAGTAGTAGTTTATTGATTATATAGACAAATAAATGTGTATAACAAGTCAACAAAAGCCACAAAATAATGAAACGAAAATATTAAATTAAACTCAACTAAATACCTAACTAAAAGCTAATTCAACGTAAATTAAAACTAAATTCAATAAATCAAAAAAAACAAACATGCATGAGTAATAAAAAATAGACAAAATAGTAGTAAATCCAATGAACCGCAATAAAAAAGAAAATTAAAAGCTAAATACTACTTAAAATCTGAAAAAAATTAAAAAGTATAACTAATTGGCAACTAAAAAGAATTTTCTAATCTAATTAGGAAAAAGAAAGCTAACTCCATTGAATTTAGGAACTGCAAACTTAATGTAGATAGTGAAATGTAATACTTATAAATCTGATAACAATAATGATGATGATGATGATGATAACAATAATAATAATAGTAATAAAATAATAATAATAATAATAATAGCAACAGTAATGGTAATGATATTAAATATGACAATAATAATAACAAGTCTATCAAGAGCAATCAAAAAAATTTATAAATAGTGAAGACAGTAAAATAAGAAAACCTTAGATTAAAAAAGCACTTAAGTAATTCTGAAATTTAAGAATTCCTGTAGAGAATAAAAGGCATTCACTACTAATAGATCACGCAAAAACCGTTTAAAACGCCAACGGTTTAGATCTTTCCAATAATTAGGAATTTTATTATATATTTTAATAGCAAGAACATGTGGGGACTGCTGATATAATGTTAATCTAGACCTCGGTGTGGCTATGTCACTTCTATGTCTGGTGTTATAATCATGTTTATCTTTATTAAGTTGGAACTTATAAACATTGTCGTAAGCATAAAGAGCAAGCTCAAGAATAAGAATACAAGGAAGAGTTAATAATTTATAACTGATATAAACTGGTCTGCAAGATTCAGTAGCTTTTAGGCCGGTTATGCAACGGACAATACGTTTCTGGCTGATGAAAATATCTTTAGCCATAGTTAAGTTTCCTCAAAATATAGTTCCATAAGAAAGTCTGCTAAAAACATAAGCGTAATACACACCAATCATCTGCTGACGCGTTAAAATTGGCTTTAAATTTCTAAATAAAAAACAAAGTGAATTTAGTCTGGGTAGCAGACTCTGACAGTGGACCCTCCAATTGAGAGACCGATCTATCCACACTCCCAAAAATTTAGTATAGTCTGTATTAGTAAGCTGTCTGCCACTCAGTGACAAGTCTAAGTAAAAACCTGGCGCAGGCCGAAGCTGATAGGGATGAAAACGTAAATAACTACTTTTATCTTCATTGACAAGAATCCTATTCATTGCAAACCATGTAGGTGCATTACTCAATAAATTATTGCAAGTATCATTCAAAATCTGATCATCTTTATCTGTCACTACTAATGCAATGTCATCTGCATATAAAGTAATTGTAACTTTATCTAATTTCAAAGGAAAATCGTTAATATAAAGTAAAAAAAGTACAGGACCTAAAATTGATCCTTGTGGAACTCCAACATTCATGGGCAAAACTTCAGAAGAAAAATTTTTAAATGTAGAATTGTTGTTACGTAAGATATTGACATATTGGGTTCTGTTTCGCAAAAAAGACTCAATCCAATTAAAAGCAATCCCTCTAATACCATAAGCCTGTAATTTATTTAAAAGAAAATCATGGCAAACACAATCGAATGCTTTACTTAAATCCAAAAAAATACCCACTGGATAGTTACCCTTTTCAACTGCAGCCATAATTTCATTAATAAAAGTATTTAAAGCAGTAGAAGTAGAGAAATTCTTTCTAAAGCCGTATTGGCAATTTGTAATAATATTAAAGTGAGACAGAAATGCCCCCAGCCTATCTAAAAAACAATATTCAAATATTTTTGAGAAACAAGACGTAAGAGCTACAGGGCGGTAATTCTCTGGTAGTAACTTGTCGCCCTTTTTAAAAATAGAAACCAATTTAGTATTTTTTAATAAATTCGGAAACACACCTTGCTCGAAAGATAAATTAATTAAAAAAGTTAAAACTGGAACAATAGCTGTAAAAACAGCCTTTATAACATAAGACGGAATATCATCCGATCCTGCAGAAAACGATTTTTTTAATTTCAAGTTTAAAAGATTAGCAAGTTCCGAAAAAGTAAAAGGTTTTAAAAATATAGTTTTGCTTACTAAAGTAGGAAGGTCATTGGTAAGTGAACTCCCAGTAAATTGATTAGAGATCTGTAGAGGCGCATTAGTAAAGGATTGATGAAAATGATTGGCTACTAATTTCGGATCAGATGTGAACTCATTACCAACACGTAGTTGTACATTATCTTTAACAGTTGTTGAATTCGATAATTCCTTGATTACTTTCCAGGCCGCTTTCATATGATTATCTGAAGAAACAGTTTTATATTGATAATAATTACGCTTAGTGTTCGCTACGAGTAAATTATGTTCTCTTTTAGCCTTTATGTAGAAATCACCCAATTCAGGATATTTCTTTTTCAATTGAAATAATGATTTTAGATTTTGCGATGATGAGATAACGTTGGAAGAAACCCAAGTTCTCTTACTATTTTTGATTTGTTTTTTTGTTAAGGGAAAATGTAGATTAAAATAAAGCAAAAATACCATAAAATTGTTCAAAACAATCTTGAAAACTGGGGTAAGCATAATAAACATCAAACCAGTCTTCGTTCATTAAGTCATTAAAAAACGAGTTTATATTATCATTACTATAATTTCTTCTATATGTAACAATATTGGAATCAGAATTATGCAATATAAGAGGAAAATGAATTAATATGGTTCTATGATCCGATATACAATTGTCGACAATTAAAACTTTGATATCTTCTATTACATAGGAACTATAAAAATGATCTAATATGAAATTATCACGCGTAGGAAAATGTACAGCATTGTTTAGATTGTAAGTTTGTAAGATATTATTTAGGATAAAAAATTGGTTAAAATCTTGGTTAGGATCAATATTAAAATCGCCTAACAGAATAATTGGTGTGTTTACGCTAAATAGAGTTTCAAGCAAGGTAGATAATTTATCATAAAAAAGTGAAAGATCAGAAACCGAATTATTAGGGGGTCTATAACAAAGCAGAATTAAGAATGACAAATTATTAACCTTCCAATATAAACCACAGAATTCTACTTTACCTTCAACTGAAAATTCATCAAGGTCAATAGGGGTTGTAATGGAACCAATTCTGGCCCAGATAGCCACTCCCCCTCCTCTACCATTAGGTCTAGAATAACTAGTACTGAGATTAAAGTTTTGAAAGTGAAGATATTGAAGTGAATCAGCAGATCCCCACGTTTCTGTAAAACAAAGAAAATTTAAGGCATAATTCAATAAATAACCTACAGATATTTCATTAACTTTCTCGATAGAGAGAGATTGACAGTTAAGTAAAAGAAAATTAAAATCTAAAATAGTTGACGCATTATTGCTTACAAATAAAGAATTAGTGGGTTTGCTTCTACCATGCAGAATATTTTCTGTTTGGGTTATTTTTATCCCTGGGTTGGTTCTGTTTGACCTGGCGTCTCCAAAAAAACTTAGATATATAGGCGCCTGATGGCCACTTAGCTGGATCAAACGCACTGTCGAAATTTACTTGATTAACCGTGACTTTAAATGACTTGTAAACATCGGGATGAGATGAGTTAAGATCTTCTACATCCACCTCAGGAAAATATTTATACAGGTGTGATTTGAGAAGAGTCTTGTCCGTCCCTGGCTGGATTCTTGAAACAAACAATGAAGTAGTTTTAGGTATTGCCTTGATGTCATTAATATCTCCTTTACCCATAATTGATTTATTCCTGGAATTATGCTTCCTTCTTACTTCGGTCCATTCACCAGTTTTGGACGGGTCTGTATTCTTGTTGGAGAATTGTATATCCTTTATATTTGTTAGTGTATTCACTGCGTCGTTTTTTGTTACGTCCGTAAAATCTCCCAAAGGCGGCACATCCTTGTCACAAACAACTTTTTGTTGTAAAAGTTTTGGTCCCTTGAACCGAACATTTGCTTTATCGGCTTAAGAAACAGTGGATTGTAGAATTTTATTATAATTAAAATCCATATTAATAAGCAGGGTTGCAATTTCGGTCCACTTTGAATAAGAGTGCTACGAAAATTTATTGCTGCGAGTGTCCAGGAGCCGCATCACAACCTGGGCGGAGTTAGCGTGCGTAGTTGGAGTGCGTATTCACCACTTTACTTTCAGACTTCGTTGCTGTATTATGCATCCCATACGTATAATGCAGTGCCATGAACTACAGTCTCATTGGGTTAGCGTAAACATGCATGTAAAATCGATGCAATGAAAATAAATATAAAATTAAGTATTTGTCACATACAAGTTATATTACATTTTCTTTGTTCTCTAGAGGGAAAACCATATGAAACTCAGTGTAGTATATATCCATAAATGATTAACGAATATTATAATTTGAAGAAACTATTAGGTACATTCTTAAATTTTTAAACAAAAATTTTCGCCGATTATCGCGCAGTAATGTTTTTGTATTGCAAGAAACTCCTCTAAAATGTAAACCAAAAAAATAGAATTTCGACCTTCAAGATATAAAATAAAAAAGGAAATCGCAAGTAAAAAATGAAAGCAAAAAACAATGCTAAAGTACACTCAGAAAATGTAATAAAAACCACTGTTTATTTCATGTGGGTAAGTTTTAAAAGAAAATATTTTCTTAATAAAATTTAAACTAGGAATAGGAATTTCATTCTTTAAAGTATAAAATAAAAAACGAAATCTCTAGTAAAAACTTAAAACAAATAAAGGAAGTTTCCTTTATTAGGGAATTATTAAATGAAAACGAAAACCAATCTTTCTGTATGCACATGCATTTGCATTGATAGTCGCTAGTCGCATTGTGGGCATCGCTAAGTTGGTGGGGACGCGAGAGACTGTGGAGACACACTCCGAATAATAGAATTTCGTACGGCAGATGATCGAACGGGACCGAAATTACAAGCCTGTTAATAAGCTTGCTATCCGCGAAGTTTTTGTTGGTCAACAATCTAACCATTTCAATGTTAGATTGTTTAAGCAATACTATCTCACTCTTAAGATCCGCTATTTGGAGTTGCAGTTGTTTGGTTTCATTAATCACAGCTTTACTGATTATTTCACTAAACTCTTCACTTTTTAAAAAGTTGATAACATTAACATTGATTTCATCATTTTTATCTGGGTTAGATCTTGTACCCGGCATATTAAAAGTTTAAAAAAGTACCGAAAAATGATATACTTATATTAGCTAGCTCAAACACGTGCGCCTACTTCGACGATTGCACACGTACTGTGCATACTTCGGGTGTTGAAATTTTGTGCTAGCTGTGACCATATTTTGTTCTCGTTGCTAAACACACAATCTCTGGCCATTGGCTGCGTTCAGGGAGTTACGGCGCTGGAAGCGATAACCGCTAGCGCTGTGACCGGCGCTAGAACTCCCTGAACGGGTCATAAGAGTAGCTTTTGCTGGCGCATGCTCTTTGCTTACTTATTTAGGGTGTTTGATAGCGGCGTGTACAGAATTGGACTATGTTGAAAGGTTAGGTTGCTTGCTCAAGCGTTTCTTTTAATTTATATCACAAAACTAAACGTTCGTGTTTAATCTTAGACAACGATATCTTGTTACACATATAAAGGAATAAGAAATTGTACACAGCAATTATATTAATCACAAAACTATAGAAAATAAAAACAACCACCGTAATTGAAACTTTAAAATAAGTTTTATAGAGTAACATATTTTACAAGTATCACTAATATCCTCATTCACTCTTATAATATCTGTATTTATTAATGCAGGCGATTTCGTTGCTGTTTAAGCATAAATTATAGATAAATATAACCTCATCGATAAATATTCAAATAAATATCCAGGAAAAAGGCTTAATCGTGAATTTTTATATGTTTCAGTAAACTATTGATTTTATAATTTCACAAAATGTCCATATAATAAAATGATTTGCCTTGATCGATCTAAAAATTGTAGTTTCTGTATTTATAATATTTATATTAACCTCTCTGGGGCTTATATTGTTTCCATTTCACTTTATTCATCATCACTTTAATAAAAAAGCAATAAAAAGTCAGTATTACCACAATTACTTAACGATTTCATCTACTTCACACGCTTTACAAATTCATATTTGAATGTTTGCCGGTCATCCCCACTTTCCACTGGATGATCTAGCGGTCGGCCATATTGCCCAGCGAAAATATTTTTCGCTAGAAAAGATGGCGACCGCTAGCTCCAGCGCTGGATCTAGCGACCGCGTTCAGGACGCCGCTCGATCTAGCGGAGCTCAGCGCTGGCAGCGCCGTAACTCCCTGAACGCACGCATTGTCATTTGTTATCTCGTGTATTGTTTGATTCTCAGCTATTTGTTTTACACATTTTTGTCTCAAGAGTATCGTATCTTGTTTTGGAATCTTTTCTATTTCTTCTTCAAGTACATCATATATTTTTGTTTTTCTTCTATTTTTGCATTTTCCGTTGGTAAATATATATTTAGTAAGGAGAAATTGAATGGTTTAGCTTCTATTCTCAAATATGCTATTTTTTTATTTACTGCTCTAAATTCTAATATTTTATTTCTTAAATCGTCTAAAAATCATAAATGCCACACTGTATAGAGCTTGCTTTTCATGTCCTGAAGTTCTAACAGTATAATATTCCTTGTCTATTTACGGTGTCGTTGCCATCGTGTCTCTTGAATTGCAGCAATATTTATTTTATATTCCTTTAACTCTGCTACTAATTCTTGTACCCTTTCCGGTGCTAACATCGTCCTGACATTCCAAGTACATATTCGTTTTGTTTTTTATTTTTTGCCCTTGGCTAGTATTTTTTGCTTTTTTTTATTTATTAATACTATTTATATCATATTTTCGCATCAGTTCCTTTTCCGACTTCTGATCGTTTCCCTTCTGTCTGCCCTTTTTTCTTGAATCAGTTTTTTGACAGTATTTTCTCCAGCCTCTCTTTTTCCCTATTCCATCTCCATTCTTCTCCTTCTACGATTATCCTATTATATCCAATTTTAACTGTTTTTCCCTTTTCTTCCTCTCTCAAAGCTACCTCTCTATACGTTTCTGTTTTCTCAACTCTCTTTTCGTGAAGTCATTATTAATGTAGATTTTGTTCAATCGTAAATCTTTAAGTTTATGGTGGTCTGCATTATCTTAGCCCTATCCTCAGCATTTGCTAGTTCTACTGCGCATATTTTACCTGCTATTGTGGTTGCCCTCTTTACCATAATATCAAGTCCTAGGTGGTCGCGAATGATTGTTTCTACAATACTTTTTAATGCTGTTGACTCTTTTGTTGTCGCCTGTATCTCACTTACTATGATATCGTTCATCTTTCGTTCCTGTTCCATCTATTCCAATTTGGTTCTTACTTCATTTAATTCCATTTTTATCGTCGTTTTCTTTCTTCATTTCTTCATTTACTTTCTTTAAATGTTTATTCTCTTGCTTTAATTTCGTAATTTCATCTCTAAAAAGTTTGTGTTCCCTCATTTGTTGCACATCTTCTTTAATTTCGCTCTGTTCCTGTTTCATACTTTTATCATTTTCATAATCAGGTCTAGCTTATCTTGCTCTCCCCTTGGTTGTTCAGTAGTGGTTCTTCGTATTTTTTTACCCTTTTCAAAAATGTGTTCCTGTTATCATCAGTAAAGCAATCTTCGTTGTCCATAACTCTGTCCATAAATCAATTCCTCTCTTTATATATTTTACGGATCAAGTGCAAATACCTCTCTGTACTTATCTACAATATCAATATAGCAAGTACCGCCTCGACTCTCCGACGTGTTTACTTACGGAGCGTACTTATGTTTTAGACGGCGCGGCGATAAAATCTCGACGTAATGATCACTACAATTTATTTTGTACGCTTTCGCTATTTCTATATAGTTTTAAGTAGACAGTAATTCGCATATGTTTACAATTTGCTAGCCAGGGCCGAACCATCCTACAAATATAGTGCCATACTTATTTTAAACTGATATTTTGTGGAGATTTATCCGATGTTATAGATTTTACAATAATTTAAAATTTTAGATTCGTTATTAAATTTTCGATATTTCAAAAAAAGACAGTTGGATTTATTATTGATTTATTATATGAATATTAATTAAAATTAAATAGCTGTACTAAGCATGTGCTGAGAGTACTTATACTTATAATCAACTTTAGGTCGAAAATCGTCGAGCCGAATAAGATCAACTAATCCCGAATTTGCTTATCCGCGCGCGCTGTGTTTATTTACCATGTTTATACTCAATAGTACATGTGACGTCACGTCGAGAGTCGGTAAACAAGTTAAAAAGGGCCGTTGCGCTGTATGCATTTGCAGTTACGTTGGTGTACCGAAGAGATAGGCTTTGTTTATATTACAATATAGGTAAGTATCACTCATATAATATTGTCTTCCTTTATAACATTTAAAACGTTACTGGTAATTTATAACGACTGAATATCTAACCTTAGCAGGTTAGACGTACGTTCGACATACATGCATAAATGTGTTACTTTGTTCGTAAAGTCTTGTCACTCTTGTCCTTGTTTATATATTTCTTACAGTTATTCAACCGTGTTGAGCTACAACGGGATGATTGACAGCTGGCGCAATGTGACAATGTAAAATCCCATTTACATCGTGCGCCATCTATCAATCATCCCGTTGTAGTTCAACACGGTTGAATAACTGTAAGAAATATATAAACAAGGGTCTTTTTTAGTTTGTGTAAATTTTAAAAGCATTTCTGAACCCCTAACATTGATTATTAAAATCTAAGATGACATTTCTAATCTTAATTATCCATATTACTGGATTACTTATGAATAGGCACTTGCAGGAAAATTAAAAAAAAAATGAATGTGTTTTAATCATAGTTTGTATCTGAACATTATTTTTATATGACCTTAAGATTACCACGTTAGTTGGTATATCTAGCTGTCAATAATTTTTTTTTCTTTACAGGAAGTCAAGAGAAGGAACAGCAGTTAAGTAGAATAACAAGAATAATTTGTAAAAAAAATGTTGTTTGTAAACTTGTTAAAATATATACCTTCACTTATGAACTATTTATTGTAGTATTATACCTATTTTCTTTTCTTTAAAAATCGGAGCTCTTGGGAGACCTGCTTACAAGTGAATACTACGCTGAAAGTATTTTACGCTAAACATTTAATACACCTAACGGATATGCTACGTATTACATCGGATAGTAGTGTTATCTACGATACCCGTCTCTTTGAACTCGCGAGTGGTATCCTGAGCAGAGGGCACAGTGCTGGAAATAACAGATAGTATTTCCAATACTGACGCTGTTGATGAGCATGTTTGTCACGAATTCAAGGGGACCAGTATCGTCATGTCACATGTACTATTTGGATATCTAATAGGAGAACACACTAGAAATAAATACAACCGACAGAAATTCGACAATGTGTGTAGTATTTCATAATTTAAAAAAATATGTGTGAAAATGTAGATTACTCAAAAGGGGCAAGAACTTTAACCACAGTGATTGAAATTGAAGTCAAATCTTATCTGCGGTTTTTTTAAAAAATATATTTTATGATGGTTAGTTAAAAATAACTATAAGACATCAAATATGTTTTATTTTCTAATCGTAAGTATTAAACCGGATTCGTGTGTGTTTATTATTAGCTAGCGCGGCATTGCGTCCTCACATAATTATCCTACATTTTTCAAATTAATGTGTTATTAAAGGGTAAATGAGTGTTGTATAGTTGAAAACAAGAGCTTTTTCTATGTCTATTAGAAGGAGTAGAAGTTTAATGTTTTAGCCATAGATGCACCTTATAAGTGCCGACAACATATAACAAATTAATGAAATATAAGAAATAGTTTTCGAAGAAAAAAAAAACTTTTAAAAATTAAATTAGTTCTTTTTTGTTAAAACTATCACTTTTATAGGGTTGATATTTTGGAGAAACATAATAGCCATCCAGTGTGGCTTATAGGGCAAACAAGAATGAAATTTCCTCAAGGGCGTTTCTCACTACACTTACCCAGCTACGGCTACTGTAATGTTTTCTTTAATTTAATGTGTATTTGCACTGTGAAAACTAAAATAATATGAATGTAGAAGTTTATAAAAAAACTATAAAACTTCTTTATACGTTTGTTTCAGAAACACATTTTGACTCTAGACTAACCGGAAATTACGCAAGCGATATAAGTGCTGATTCCATAACCACAGATGCAAGGTATGTGAGTATCTAAATTAAGGCCTAGTAAAGGATATCAAATTTGATAAAGTTAGGAAAAAAGGTGGAGAAAAATTCCCGACACATTTATGAAATATGACGCTAAACATTTAACAAATGTGTTTCATATATTCATGGGGTAAAGCTGCAGCTAAAGCTTTTTCTTTGAAGGAGAGGAGAGTGTCCTATATCGTTATATTCATCGGAAAATATAACGAATGAGGGTGCTTAGAAATTAAACTCTATATCTGCGAAGATTTTGCTAATTTAGTTAATTGGCCTACAATTTTGTTTCAAATCGCAAATTGCGTTGTAGCGCTCATTAAATTGATAAATTCAAACAGCGCAGCATATATGTTAAACTGCAGAAAAATGTGTACACATTTATCGCAATGAACAGATACGTCGTGCTTCGCTTTTTCTCTTCAGAGCCCTTAGCGCTAGCTGCATGTCAGGTATATACGTATGTACTTTGTGAGAAATATATTGTTATATTCATCTCTAGAACCGACTTATTTTAAACTAATGAACTAAATTCATATATGTCATATATATTCATATTTTAAATTCATTATTTATGCAGTACCCACTTGACTGGTTTATTATGTTTGTTGACGTTTTGTATGAATCAATTATTACGAATTTAGCATATCGACCATTTCAAAAATGCTGCGATTCTGTGCAAATTTATAGCGTCTATAAGACTGTACGAGCTGTAAACATCTGTAACTGATATGGCATTCTGTATACTTTTGTAGCTTATAGAGTTTCATAAATCCTTCTAAATGTAGGAAAATTGGGACTGCAGCATTTGCAAACATTAGAGGTTGCAGTTTTTCGCCGTTTGCGATACTAAAAATATTAAACATTGGTAATAATGATCGCAAATTGTGTAAATTTACACATAAACATAAAATATATTAAATCAAACGGATTCTAATTGCTTCCCATATTGCTATAATAAGAACATTCGATTTGCACAAGACATTCACAGGGTATTCGTACGTACAAGACAGTAATGTTTTCCACTGTTCAATTTTGCCGATAGTCGAAGAAAATTGTATAGAAAAACATTATTATTGCATATTTTGCATTAATGTATTTTTACGAAGAACTGGTACAAATCGAACAGAGTGACACGAATCCTGAATGGGGATACGTTGTATAATTATCTATAATAGTTTTTAATTCTGAGCAAATGGCAAATTTATAAATACTGTAACGTCCAGAAAACGATTTCGTCAGTAACTAGAGGGTTACTGGAGGATTACCACAAAATCCTCACTTTGAGCTTACGTTGAAAGAGGTTGTTTCACAAAAGAGAAACAAACAAATGGGGGGAAAATGAACAAGTTATTGTTACAGCAAGAATGTTTCCCTGAAAATGTGGCCGAAACTGGTCGCCTTGTTTACAGTAACGTGTTAAACAGTCAAACAGTGTGCAATAATTGGTATAACCGGGAATTACATAATTATATACAAGAAAACAGTGAAAGTGGAAGTAGATTAAGGAGCAGCTTTGGTATGCTCAAACAAAAAAAAATCAAAAGCTATGCAGGCTCCTAGCTCCCGCCGACCAGTGCATTTTGCATTTTGGGCAAAAGAGGAGAAGCGATTAAATTTCTACAGCGGCAAGACTCGTATTTATTCGCGTTATGAGTGGGGAATAATGTTGGCCAGCGGTTTTCCGAGAGCCAACAAAACACGAATATGTCTAATTTCTGTAGAAATTTAATCGCTTCCCCTAAATTGCCCAACACTGCCGCCCTCCATACTTACGGAAAACGTACATAATGGCACAACGTATAGAGATAATGGTACATAAAACTTGATACATACAAAACTGAAACGTGAAAGAAGAAAAAAAAACAAGAGCAACCTTGCCATCGAAAACGGCAAAAACAAATGCAAAGGCCAAAAACAAACACAATTGCCGGAAAAAAATTGAACAAAAATCAAAATGAAACGACTAAATTAAATTGAAAATATAGTTAGAATGGAAGCAAAAGCAGCAACACACCAACTTGCGTGAATGCATTCCAAACATCATTAACACTTGTGTAAACACTCCAGACGTCTGAAAATCACGATGTGCAGCATAATTTCCCGAAATAAAGGTATCTGTATGCTTTTGTAGGTAAAAGGTACAGCGAAGAAACTAAAGACCATGAAGTATCTATTGGAGATGCACATTTTGAGAATTATCTCGGCCCGGCCTGTCCGCTCCAACTTGCTTGTTAATCCGACCCATCACATTTGCAATTTGCCAATCTAGCCCGCCCAGACCCCTCGGTAGCTTGTTGGTCAGATTCACCGATTCTTCTTCTTTGGGGAAACCATTCTAATTTAAAGATTTACGCTCTTTATGGATAACTGCAAATATCAAGAAAATTAGCTGTAGCTAGTGCTGAAGAACATGTTGTTTTAACAATAAAGTAGCGTTCACGATTTATGCAATACTTGTAATTTTAACTATGCATACGAATTGAATTTGCTGTAAGACTTTGCTATTCAGTATGCTTTGCAAAGGCTGAAGTTTGGTAAAAGGAAGTATAAATTATAACCTTCGATCCAAATTAGAAATTTAATATTGGGATAAATGAGTGAGTTTCTACAAGACTTTTTAAAATTCTTCGATAGTTTCATAAAATTTCAACAAAATACGAAACTATTTGATCATTTTATACAAATTAACTTGAAGGGGTACTGAATTTGTTAGTAAGTTAAAAAAAAATATCAAAAAGAAATATTTTTCGTCACTAAAAATTGTGTAATTTCAGTCAATTACTCTTCCCGAAATAAACATGCCTACCTAGTGAGCGATAAAAATCGAAGGCTGATTACTGGTAATTTTAGTTTAAATCTTCATTCTGCCCGTGGCCACGAAATACAACGGTTGATATTGAACTCCTTAACGATTTTTATGCCACAATACCAAAAATATCAAAGTTCCACGAAGTGTTTACCTAAAAAAGTATCGATATTACCCCTGAATAATTAAGCCCTTAGTTTTATAAAATTGTCAAGAATTTCCTATAAAATTTCCTACCGAAAATCCAACCTGTTAATTGCCTGCCCGTAAATCCAGGTGTGCCGCAGTCAAGTTAGTATTCCATCCAGTATATTCTACCTAAAAACGAATATAATTAATTAATTTCAATTCAATATTAACCAGAAATATTTTTTTTATAATTTATTTATTTATTATATTTATTTATATAAACCGCCATTAGTTATAGTTATTTTAGTAATTTTTAATATTTAGCGTTGTATTCAAAAATCACTGAGTTAGCTGTGATGAAATAGATACTCTTAACAAATATCGATAACCCAGATTATAGTTTTCTAATAAATTTAGTTTCTGCTATTTACGGGTGGATGGCTCTGAATTTTAAATTTATTCTTTTTTTTACGTATTTTTAAAAAAATACAAAAAATCATACATTCTCTGGTATAGTATATAAACAAAAAAAACACATACTTGCATACTTTGAAAGTAAAACAAACATGGACATTAGAAAGCGAACGAAATCAGAATCAACCTCAAGACCATTAACAACCAGAATGACCAATGATCCGGACGAAACAACAGGGAGAGAAAGAATAAGAGACGATATGACCATCTTTGATTTCTTCAGAATCTACATGCAAGATCGGAGGGAACAAAAAGAGGAGATGCGACAATTGAGGATGAACATGAATGAAGAGATAGAAAGATCGAGGGTAGAAATGACAGAAGAAATAAGACGTATGACAGAGAAAAAACACAATGAAATCAGAGAAGAAATGATTGATCAAAAAGATACGACAATGATAAATGACACGAGGGAAAGACTCGATGGGGTAGAAACAAAATTGGTGGATAGAAGAATTGAAGAGGGTTATTGGGATAAAGTACACCAACTGGTAATCCAACAATCACAGAATGAACGTTGGCTGGAAATAGCTCAAGACGATATAAATGAACAAAAACGATGGGCCAGACAACGGTCAAGATTGAGCCAGCAGTAATCACAATGACTAGTTCACCTTCAGAGACAATTGCAAAATTTCGGAATGACCAAAAACTAAATTCCATTAAATATATACAGAATATTTCTGAATTTGTTGAAATATGTTTAAATAACGATTTCAATAATGTAAAGGTCATTGACACTGTAAAAATACATTGAAAGGGGAGGCAGAAATTTGGTTCAACGTAATTGAGGGAAGGATTAATAGTTTTCAGGATTTCAAACAATTATTTTTAAAACAATTTTGGGGCGATATTGAACAGGACAAAATACGAGAACGGGTGCGCAACGGAAAGTACAACGACAGGGGTTTTGAAAGCAGAGAAAAATATATGCTAAAAGTATACAATCAGGCAATATATTTAGATATGGGGATTTCTGAAGGGCAATTAATTAATAAGTTAGCTAAACATTTCGGTACGGATATCGTTATGCAAGTCGCGACACAGAACATTAACACTTTGAACGGGTTTATTGTATATTATTTTATTATATATAAGACAATTGAAGACGCTGAAAACAACCAGAGAAGTGAACGGAACGTCAACGTACGTAGAATTGGATTTAGGGGTGACGAAAGAGACGAGGGGAGAAATGATAGGCAAAGGAATGACCAGCGAAACGAATATAGGGGAAATGGTGACAACAGAGGTAGACGCAATTACCGCGGAGGATGCGGTAATGTTAGCCAAAGAGACCGAGGACGCGGATATAACCACAGAACCTCTGGAACACAGGGAGACAGAGGCAATACTCACACTGAAGGGAGCACGCAGAGGGAAACCCCGCAAACAAGTAATAGGGAAGAAAGAACAGGGAGCAGAGACAGGACGCTGATAGATAAGAGACAAGGCGTTGATATGAGTCACAGAGACCCAGTACGAGTAGCTCTGGTGTGTGGCTATAGGTAGCTTTTACATACACACATCTCAAAGAATTCATTCATACAGACTACGACAAACTACCGGACATTGACGTTATTATCCCTGAATTACCATACATTAAGTTGTTCGTTGAAGATATACCAGGCCACACGTTGCTTGACACAGGAGCTGAAGCTTCACTAATATCTGAAGAGGTCGTGAAACGCATTGGTGTCGAACACCACGTAATGCCTACAAAAAAAAAATGAATATTATTTCTATAAATCAGAAAAAAGTTAGTAATGTTAATCGGGCGTACAGCAGCGACACATTCTAATTGTACGACCTACAGCATAAAATAGAGCCTATATGTGTAGCATTGATAGTAAACGGCTTATGCATTCACTGCCGTCTTCGAAATATAACACAGATGTGCGGTCTCTGTGTTTTTTTTTGTAGTAAAGAAGGCAGTAAGCTAACAGAAAAACATTGAACTTATAAAATAGAAATAAATACATCAAAGGCGCATACATATGCCTGCCGACTTACCTCGGTTAGCACAATTCGAAGTTTTTCAATTACACCTTAATTATAATATTGTATACGAACAAATGTTTTGTTTTCTTTATACATATCTACTAGTGACGTAATTCGCATTCGCGAATATTCGCATGTTTTTGAATATTCGTATTCGCAATAAATATGCGAATAAAAAAGTTACCTGTTAAAATGGATAATTTAGAAAGAAAAAAAACTAATATTCAAATTCATTGAAATCCTAAAACAACCTTTTGAGCACAAATTTGCAGTTTACATTAGAATAACATCAATAACCTCAAAACTAAACTTGAATTGACAAGAATAAGACGCAAAAAGTCGAAACGATTCGGTTGTACTTGGCTAGTTTCGCTGCGGTGATGGAGAAATTTAATTCTCTGCCTGTGTTTAATGCATGTGTTCGTATAGTTGTAAACTGAAAACTAATAGATGACGCTAGTAAAGTTAAAAAGTTAATATCGCAAATGTCTAGTGCACATATTTGCATTCGCATTGCATTCGCGAATATGAAAAATCACGTATTCGTTCATTTGCTCTCACGCCGGAGTGGCTAGGAACCCAGGCCAAAGTTAGTTTTCTTTGGGTGCTCATTTAGGGCGCTTACGTAGTCCCAAATCATCTTAGAGTCACACTTACGGAAGTAATCACTTTAAGTGTGGACTGACTGTCAGAGAGACAGTACTAAAGTACTAAAGTACGATTGAAGATCTAATTTGTTTAACTCCTCTGCTTACTCTTTATCTGCACAGAAAGTCCACAGTGTGCCTTTGTTCCATTTGTTAGAATTCCAAATGATCCAAAGGTTTGTATTAAACCGTAGATTACCCACCTTTGAACGGCTTAGGATCTTCTCCGCCAGTACTTTTTCGTCCTTTTCGTCAGGCATAAAAGTCGTGCATATCCTCGGCCTTGGAACGTCGTTGCTTTCCAGAGCCTTGTGGTTTGCACCCTCCCAAGGCCTGAGCGTATGAACTATTTCCTTGAGCAACTGCGCGCTATCCTAGTCTGCACAGGTCACGATAAGATGACCCGATCTTTGTGTGCACCTCACAAAACGAACTTGGGGCCCTTGTTCCGGGATGTCATCGTATGCTGGCAACAAGGAGTCTTGGACTGACTAAGCTTGTCCGGCTCCAAGTGGTTAGCTGGGTAGCCATCGCTGACCACCGCTACTTTTACCGAGGAGGTCGCCTCTCTGAAGGTTAACCCCTCAGTTTTGGACTTTTTGCTTTTCAGTACATTAAGTGGGACATTACCTTCCGACCGTGGTCATTTTTCGGATACCACCCGTGCTTTGCCCGCCCGCTTAACCTTCTCTGGCTCTCTGGACTTGGTTGCCATCTTGGCTTTGGTTGCGCCTTGACGGCGTCATCCTGACCTTTTCGCGCGTGCCGAATGAAGTTGTCTTTGATTACGGCTCTTTGCCTCGATGTAATCTTGACTCTGCTTCACCAGCTTTTGCACTTTAACCCTAGATATACCCGACAGTTTTGTTGTTCGGATTTCATCGTCGGACATTAGATCAACGTCCTCAAGGTGGCCTTTTTTATTATGTCGGATTTACAACTATGGGAAAGGGTTTTTCAAAAGGTTTCTCGTCATCCATGAATGATTCCACGAGTAGCTAGGGAAGGGCGTGGTCCACTCCAGCAGAGCCCCGCAGTATAGGCATTTATACAATGGGGTCGGCCCGGTGCCCTGAGGTCAGACTAGTTGAGACTGGTCTTCTATCCAGCCATGCATCCCATCAGTCTAATGCGCCACCCTAGGAATTAGGTTATTTATTGAGGTTGTCCCCTCCTGGCCCGTGCAGTTAAGCCTATGTCCCCATAACCCCCAAGGGGGATGGTATAACAGCCGCAAGTGAATTAGCTTCACCCTACGACCGGCGCCGTTGCTCCTGGTGCAGACCATTAGCCACGACACGACAGGTTGGTCAGATTTTTTTTCCACCTCTACTGGTCTAGACCGCAGTGTTCTACTTACACAGTGGTACCTCGAGTAGAATGGAGTAATTATACTCCGCACTGTGATCTGCAGCAGGAGGAAGCTATGCCTAAAAGAACTAAGTTGCACTTAGCCTGCTCCTATCTAGGGATTCGTCCCTCACCACCTATTTTCACCTTACAAATGATAACAAGTAATGTGACCAAACGTCTTTTCGATTCGTTTACTTTTAGGTTCTGTGAAGCTTTGCAATGTTAACAATTTAAAATATCTAGATTAGATATCGTAGAATATATATGTGAACTGCATATTTGGTTTCTTATAAATAAGTACAAAGTAGTCCAAAGACTGTTTTTCTCTGTTTGACTCCATTCAAATAACATTTGGAAATCTTTTCTTAATCGTTCATGTTACATGTATGTTTTAGGTTTTTTTTCCGGTATTAGCGCCAATTACCTAATTTTTAATTAGATATAAATTACAAATTGTTTAATAATAAAATATAATGCAAGTATCTTGCTTTCAGGGTTATATTTGTAGGCGTTGGCAGTTTACACACTCCTCAGTTAACTAAGGAACTTCCCTTAACAGATCCCAATGAACGTTTGGAATTTGGTTCACGACATAGCTTGGAATGGAAGTTTTTGTTTTTGGACCATCGCGCTGCGTCGATAATCGGGTATCTGCCATTTGAGTTACTCGGAATGTCTGGTTATGACTACTATCACACAGAAGATATAGATAAAGTAATTGGCTGTCACAAAGCACTTATGAAAAGAGGAGAAGGAACCTCTTGCAATTATCGATTTTTAACAAAAGGACAACAGTGGATATGGTTGCAAACGCGGTTCTATATTACATATCACCAATGGAACTCAAAACCCGAGTTTGTTGTTTGTACGCATCGTGTTGTGAGGTGAGTTAGAAACGTGTTCTCTACGGGTTCTATGAACATACCGCGCGACCACTACGCACGTGAAGAGCGTTCTGCATTGTTGGAGGTCTCGATATTGTGCTACTCTGTGATACTGTACTACCACGATTTCTGGTTATTATAGTGATGGACATAGTGAATATTTCGATGCATGCGATAAGAATAAATGAATGAGTGTATCGCTTTCCGGGCTCTGAAGCGAGTTCTCATACTTTGGACAGATACCATTACGCTTGATTTTCACTATACATTCCGTCTCTCTTCTGTATTGTTGGGTTCCGTTTAGATAAATATGTTTTTTTTCTGTAATGTAATTGGTTGATAGAACACTTTCAATATGCAGAGTCGAAAAAAAAATGCTTGTTGAGAACTATAACACTGGAAATTTAGGGAAGTTTATTTTGTAAATCTAACTCTAATAAGGTGTAAATATTCATTTCTGTGGAAAATTTATTAAAACCAACACTGAAAAAGGAGAAATATTTGTCAATTTTAGAGTGACTACTATTTTTTCACACCTTTAGTAGTTGATAAATTTACACCTCCACAAATTCACACATGAATTTCGGGGTTTCCTCGCCACATTTCAAAGCAACTATCTATCGCAAATGTCGCACCGAGAAAGTAAAAGATATTTTAATAACTTTAACTTATCATTTTATTGTAACAACAGTGATATATCGTATATTGTATACATACTAGATGTGCGTATACACTACAGACATGAAATGTATTTATACATTAATTTAAAGATAACTTTTTTCAAATTGCATCCATTTTTCAACCAACAGTTCAATTAAAAAAAGAAATCCTTATAAACGTCTTTTTTTCTCTCTCTTTATAATATAGCTTTCTCATCTAACATAATATGCAGCAATAAGGATTAGGATTAAGCCAGACCATATTTTGTCAAGATTCACACTGCTTTAACGTAAACGACACTAATGTAGGTGGAATGGTTATGGATGTAAAACGGAACGAATAGTGAGAATTAGCCTTTACATTAGTATGTATAATATGTAACATATGTACTGGAACGCCTAAATAGAAATTATATATGAAGTTTTTGTATAATAAATAATTCCAATATCTGGTTTTGTAAATGAATCTCTTCTTGCCCGAGTTTCAATTAATGAAATATGGTATTTGCTATTTATTTCTTTTCACAAACTTTAAACTATGTTTAAATGAAACTAATTAAATATTCATCTTTGTAAATTGCTTACCTGTACGGTCAAAATGTAATGAATGTCATAATAAATATATATATTTCAAACCAGCCATATTAAATCAAGCAATGCCTAACATTTTTTTTTAATGTCACCTATTATTTTAATTTCGAGTACATTATATTACTAGTAATAGTTTAATCATCTGTTTTTATACATTTTTTTTTCATAATTCAATCCATAATTATTTATAATTAAGTAATTCATTGATTTGTATTGCATTTCTAGTGATCGCTGTTGCAAGCCGAAACTAGTAATGCAATATTAAAATATATTTATGAACGAAAGAACGAGTTTTTTATTCTTTTCACCCTTACAATATTCATAGTTCATTGGATACTTAGAATACAATACATTATGGAGAGTTCATCCTGGAATTTAGGAAATGCAAATATGAAATTAGTATTATTAATGACCACATATAGTTTATAAGTTTATAAAAACTTGTATAAGACAACAATTAACACCCAAGAATGCAAGAATAAAACATCAAAAACTACAAGAAATAGATAGATGGAAACTATCGAAGAAAATAATTAAAAAAGAATTACATATGCATTACGCCAAACAAAACAAAATTACTACTTTTAGACAGAAAATCTTTAAGACATATACGATTACATATAGGCCGAAGATATCATAAACACTTTAGATGAAGAAATATTTTACAACACTTACAAACAAAAACAAAAGAAGAAGAGAAGATTACGGGAATTGCAAAAGAGAAAGAATACTGAACAGACACAACACATCTTTTCCACCCAAACGTTACCATTCTGGCGAATATTAAATTAAATTTAGATATATTGTAAATTAATTAGCTAATGTATTTTATTTATTATTATGTTTCCTCAGCTAACATGATTTTCTCAGGTAGTTTTTACAGTAGTATGCACACTCCATCTTCCAATGAATGTCGACTTCTAACCTTAAAATCATGCCACGGGAAAATTTTGCTGGATTAAAAGCAATGTTGCCATTGTCATCACCAGGCTTGTAATTTTGGTCCCGTTCGATCATATGCCGTACGAAGTTTTATTACTCGGAGTGTCCCTCCACAGTCTCTCGCGTCCCCACCAATATAGCGATGCTACAATGCGACTAGCGACTATCAGTGAAAGTGCATTGTGCATACAGAAAGATTGGTTTTCGTTTTCATTTAATAATTCCTGAGTTTCCTTTAGTTATTTTAATTTTTTACTAGAAATTCCGTTTTTTATTTTATATTCTGAAGGTCGAAATTCTATTTTTGGTTTCTTTTAGAGAAGTGTTTCTAGCAATACAAAGCATTACTGCAGGATAATCTGCGAAAATTTCTGTTTGAAAATTTAAGAATGTACCTAATAGTTGCTTAATATTATAATTATTGTTTAATGATTTATTGATATATACTACACTAAAGTTTTCACACGGTTTCCCTCTAGAGAACAGAAAATGTAATATAACTTTTTGTGACAAACACTTAATTTTATGCAAAGATTGCACGTTTTTTACAGTAAGAAATTAACAAATTTCTTACTTAATTTTATATTATTCTTATTTCAGCATCGATTTACATGCATGTTTATGCTAACATAATGAGACTGGTAGTTCATGGCAGTGTATTATACGTATGGGATGCATAATACTGCTACGAAGTCTGAGAGTAAAGTGAATACGCGCTCCAATACGCACGCTAACCCCGCCCAGCAGTGTGACGCGGCTCCTGGACATTCACAGCAATAAATTTTCGTAATAGTGCTATTCCAAGGGGACCGAAATATCAACCCTGGTCATCACTATAGTGGTAAAACTACCACTATACAACAATGTACATCCCTGCTTTTTCTAGATTACCACTATATCACTGTTGCATCACTATTTCCATTATATGTGTATAACCATAATACAGTCGCTAGCAAATGTTATAGGCACCCTAAATTTTGATCGAATATCACAGTAAGAAATGAGAAAATAAAAACTTACATATACTACATTATACATATGTAGTATTTTAAGGGATCTTATTAATTTGTTGCATATTGGAGTGTTTTTAGTACAGCTATAATAGTTTTTAGATGGTGGGGGAAAAGTGACATCTCGAAGACTTGAATATATTTAAAAAAAAATAATACATCTACAAAAGGTATCTGTAAAGACTATAAGACTATTGTAACCATAAGGACGATTATATAAACGTTGAAATATCTGTCACAAAAAAAATGCAAAAAACGTGAAACCCATTGATTTTGTCAAAGTGCCTATAACATTTGCTCGCGACTGTATATGATTTTATGGTTCTTCTATGTACATTAATGATGAATTTCAAATTTTTGGTAAAGTCACTAGACATATATCTAGTGACTTAGTATTTAATATCCGTAATAATACAAGTCTTCTAATAATCATCGGGAATAGTATTAACTCTGCAATTGTTTCTAGACTCCTGTCATCATATTATCGGCATATGGGCTTTCTATATTGTTAACTGTGATGTGAATTTCATGTGGTGACTTAAAATTGAAATTTCAAATAAAATGATTTTTTTAACAGCGTTCTCTTTATTTAAAAAATGCCATCACTATTTATGTAAAAATGCATCACTATTTACAAAATTGAAATACCACAGTTCACCACTTTTTAAGTAGTGTGACATCACTGTAACATTTCTAGGTATGGCAACGCTGATTAAAAGGTGCACTAAAGTTGCATCTACACTACTCGTGCTCGTGCTCGTACTGCTCGCAGCTTGCTAAACTTATCAGGTTTGGCGCGTACTCGCCTCAGTTATGTCCACACCACAGAACAGCAATAAGGAGAAACGCAAGTCCTGTATATATCGTGAAACACGTGATGTCATGATACGTAACGTATCTGTAATAATCTAGACTAGAAGTTAGGTTAGAAACAAAATCAGTAATAAACTTTTCATTTTTTGTGAGTAACAGGGAACGGGCGAAGGAGTCATTGTTTCAAAATAAAGCAATAATCATAATAAATCGATAAAAGATATGAATTCGAAATTAAATTGTTACTATCCTATTTTAAAGAAAATAAATTACCTGATTAATTTCTAAAAAGTAGGGTGATAATAGACATTTCATCATTAACATTATTAAAGAATTTGCATCATCACACTTAACGTACATCTTTAAATAATGATAATTTTAATCTGAACTATCAAAGCGAACATATTCAAAAATTTTCTACCTCTGCACCATCGCCCAGACGATATATTTCTTTCCAAGTTTTCAGCATTGGTTTATGTATTAGGAACCTATGAAAATGAATTGATTCTTTAACCTTGTCAGTACTTCGACACCTTTAAAATTTGCAATTTCTGTGAACTGTAGGCATATCTATAATTACACAACCAAAATTTTGAATCAAATCTAGTAAATTTATATAAAAATCAAAATTTATTGCTTATGTTTTAACATTATTATTAGCGGGAAAAGTAGCAAAACCGCTATTATAGCGGAGAGAAGGTGGGAATTTATAAGAAACTTAATAAAAACAATGGACAATTTTCATGAAATTCCTACCTACATCATATTTAGGATTACAAGTGTTTAAGGTTAGAGGTTAGAGTGGTTAGATACATTTTGCTTGTACCCCAGTGACCAACTATATTTATTTCATATTTTATAAACATTTAAAAAATATATATGTTATGTAGCATTAATAATATTTTATTGCAAATGTTTTCTCAATATATTTTTCATAACTCTGCAAGAATATTTTGCTTTGTATTTCTGTAATATTTATTTCATATAAAAAAAAAAGATTGAATTTTTGCTTGTTACCTAAATTTCCGGCACCGAAAGTGACGGTCAAGTACCGTGAAAAATCGCGAGGCAAGAACTCAAAATAAAAAGACAAAAGGTGATGCACTTCCGTTTTACAAACCTTCGAAGAAGTGGGTGGATATTCGGCAATCATGCAGGGTGCCACCCGGCTCGTCGGCGAGGGAGTGGGTTGATCGGAATACAAACCAAAGATCGAAAATAAATTTCGGCGCCGCCTGCTTAGGAATTACTTACCCTGTCATGCCCCCTGATAAGCAGGAATTCAAGATTTTAAATAAAAGTCGAGGGGTAAAACGCTTTGCAAAAAAAACTCATACACAAAAAAATGAATTCACAGATAAAAAAAACAATTAAACTTTTATTAATAAAATTGTTAATAAAAAATGTTGGATTATTGACAAAAAAAATCAAATAATAACTCTGATACTCTCTATCAGTAAACGTTAGTAACGAGTGTCAAAAAAAGAATAAAATATGACGTAAATTTCAAGAAAATAAATATGATACTCTGTATCAGTAAACTTTAATAAGGACAATAAAAATAAGAATGAAATATTGTAAAACTATAACAGAGAATCCTACTGTAGGATTCGAACACCGAACGCTTTGGCCAACGCAATCAGTTTACACACGTTGTATAAAGAAAATTCTTAGGCTAAAAGTTAATTTTAAATTTAAGAAAAGTTTTACAGTAAAAAAAACTATTAAAATAAAACTAAATATTTGTCTTGATTATACTAGTGGTGAATAAACCACCCTGTATATTACAGCCTGATATTTAATCGGTTGATGTTTTAAATATATTTTGAAGTCGTTAAAAAAAATTAAAAGCTATCTGAATATTAACTATTTTTCTGAACTAAATGATACCCTCCGATCCTTGGTATAACATAAAAAATTACAGTACCGTTGAATAAAAAAATTAAAAAAAGTGATCGGGGTTGGTTATTTACTAAAAACAATTTTTAAACGCAGACAAAATTTACAAATAAAAACATGAAAACGTGCAAACTTAGCTCTTTGTTCTCAAACAGCTGGTACGGCCTTGGAAATCCTCTCCGATTCGAACAGATCGTAGCCTCTGGGCAGACTTGGTAATGCCCGAAGCAGATGGTCCACTGACTTTCTAACGGAGGTAGGTAGGATTCTCCGAAGGGACTTAAAAAAAGGTCACAGAAGTCCTCCGCCGCACGGGGGGTTCAAAATCTCACACACAACGATGGGAAAATTCCAAAATTCAGAAATAAAGGCGGTAAAAAAAACACAGAAACCTCAAAATTAGTGAATTTAAAAGAAATGACAAGATTTGCTTACCGTTAAAATAATGAGGTTTTACAACGAAGAGAAGAAATAGACAGAATGGCGTTGCAGAAGCGTGGTTCTCAAATTATATCTCGAATTTATCGGACACATCCGCTATAATATTCACAAAAATTCCACACTCAAACACAAGCGAATATACAGCCAATGAATATTTCAAGCAATCTTCCAATAAAAATCCACAGATGTGTGAAAATATCCAAATTTCCAAAAATAGGAAGTTGTACTCGTAAGAACACGTCTGAACAACAACCCAGAATGGCCAGCAAGCCGGAAGGAAGCGGAAGCAAGAATACGTCATCCAACCAATCAGAAGACAGATAAATAAAATAAGAAAACGGACCTAGAGACGCCCTCTAACGTCGAAAAGATGTAAACACAAAATAGGGCAGATGAAAGGAACACTCAATCGACAACTCGAATCGATGCGTGGAATCCATAATGCCGGGATGTGTATATCGAACGGACCTTAACCTTCCTAGAAGTGAAACGTCAAATGTCAAAACATGAATTGAAGGAAGTTACTAAAATTGAAAGAAATTAAACAAAAATCTAAGACCGTATTAAGTATGAGGAAATTATCTGTAAGTAAATGAGACTAAAAGATACAAATTCTAGCTAAACCGCACTAACCGCACTAACGCAAACAAAATTTGAAAGCCAAAAATTAAACGATAATGTTTACCTTGAGGAATTACAAGACGTAGGAGTATCTCTGAAGGTAGAGTACGGAACTAGAAGAAAATAGGGTTACAAAAGCTTGTCGAAAAGACTAGCGGAGAACTAATTCGAGGTAAGCGAAGTAAAAAAAAACCGTAACATGCTTTTGTACATTTGGTGCGTAGGACGAATAATATAAAATGGGTAAAATATGCATACATATTAAGTAGGTATGTACCTATTTAAAATGATGGTTTAAAGATTAAATTAGATAATATATATCTAATATGATTTAATCAGTATCTAAGTTGAGCTCTGTAGCTTTTCTATTAATATATCTGCGTTTTGTATTATATTATTTGTAATATTTGTAAGTTGCGAACGTCAACACAACACCTCTATTCATTACGGTGCCGGTGTTATATGATTTAGTATTGTTTATACGTTTATGGATTAGGTACATAGAATGCATACGCGCACGTGCGTATTATCAACATTTTCATTCGTTTGTCCGTTACATGTTATAGTTTATAATAGTATACGATTAGGGCAGATTAGGGTTAACTGTGTAATTAATTGTTGCGGGGTGTGTTTTAGTGTTTGTGGTGACTACGAGGTAAGCAAAACTTTGAACATGTCATGGTATTTATAAGATAATTGGAATGCTCAATATCGCTATGTACAGAAATCGTTTAATAATATAATTGTAGGAATTTTATGCATCATATATGTACTACATCTACCAGATAAATTGCTAGTTGATTTGCTTAAGAGATTCATCTCGGTAGATAAGCGTCATAACCTCAAATAGAGGTTAGAATACGTTGTGTTGTATTATTGTTTGTACGTAGAATGTCTTCAAATATTATGAAATAAAGTAAAAATAAGTATCGTAAGTATTAGAATGTAGCTACCACTCCAATTATTGTAAATGTTCCAAATGTATTAGTAGGTGTTGATAATGTTCTACGATGTTTTATTCATGGTATGATCTAATACAATTGGCATTGTTTTAGAGGCTACAAGGAAACGCCATGAGAGCGCCACTACCGAAGATATGAAAAAAGCCATAGGGTTGTACCTGGCACCAGCCAAGGCTAGACTTAGAAATGAGTATCTTTCATTTTTATTGCCTTATTCAAATAAAATGATAATAAATACGTTTGTTTTTTATTTAGAATACTTCAATTAAAAAATAGTGATTAATTTGATAAGCCTTCAGCATGCCTTAAAAGATGCCAGAATTATTGATTATTAACTTGTATGGTAAGTGTGAAAAACCAAGTTCTTGCCTATAATTAACAGCTTCTTGCGGGTTTCGCCGTGTGTCAAAACTTTTGCTCGACGTTTCGCTGTTCATACTGACAGCTTCTTCAGGATAACTGAACTTTTCAGTCAGAACCAGTTCAGTTATCCTGAAGAAGCTGTCAGTATGAACAGCGAAACGTCGAGCAAAAGTTTTGACACACGGCGAAACCCGCAAGAAGCTGTTAATTATAGTTACACCGGCCGTGAAAGCCTACGCAGTGTTAAGTTCTTGCCTTTTAGACAACTCTATGTATGTTTCAACTTTTCGTTATCGACGTTATACATTCTAAATAACCAAGAACAATTTTAGTTCATTTTGACAAATTAAATAGATTGCATAAAAAATCTCAATTTTCATTTAAATAATATTTTACAAATATTTTAGAAAAAATATTGCGCTTCCATTAATTTTAAAATATGGAATAAATATTTTAATTGAATATTTTATCTATATTTAGAAAAAAAAATATGAAAAATATATTCAAAAACCTCTCACGAAAAATATTAATAATAATAATAATATAAAATATATTTTTCAAAATATCTATGTAATATTTCTGGTTGTTAGGGTTTAGTTTATGAAGCAATAATCGCCAACATTCATTCAACGAACTGGAGTTGAATTTCTTTCGTATCAAAATTTGGTTACCATGCTAATTGGCGGTCGTCTCGTGGCTATGTTCGTTTGTTTCCAATAATTTTCATACCCATGGTCCACACTGAGGTAGTTGCTCGTTAGCAGTGGCGGCAATAAAATGCAAATATGTAGGAACGATAGGTACTTACCTGATTAACTTGCACCTTAAGTTTGACGCCATTTGGTTAGCTAACAGGGGAAGTATTAGCAACCATATGCGAAATGAGAGTATCTAAGCGTGCAGCGAACGATTTATTACACGGAGGGATTTTTCGAAGCGACAATCAAATGCAAATATGTAAAAACGTTGCAAACAGAAAAGTTTTTTGTCAAATTGGGAAAGAAATTTGTCTCCACATGTAGTTACTTATACTTAATAAGCTACAGACTTCTGTTGAAGTTGTTAGTTTAGACAGATTGATAATGCTGCAAATTTTGTCATTTATTTTACATCAGCCATCAATGTCAATTCTATTTCGCAGTCAATAGAGTCAACAGTTAGTGTAACATCTTTACGTTTTTAAGTTTGTAGTGTGTGGGTTTCAGTGTTTTATTGTAATAAATTAAAATAGTAAACGCACTTTTGCTGTCATTAAAAAACTGTCGCCCAATAATTAATAAGAAGTTCGTAGGGGAGTTACGCCCCGTGAACGGTGGTCCTTCGAGCCGGATACGACGCGATGTCTCTGATCCACATCAACGCACTCAAACTTAAGAGGTAGACTTCCCGTTACTTTCTGTTCCTGTAAACCATGAGTCAACCCAGGTAGCACACAATATTTATAAAATATCTATTTTATATTTTACAAATATTATATGTATGAGAAATATTTCCAACATAAACAACATATTTACATAATATTTGTTTATAACTGTGCATATATATTTAAAAGTCATATTTATTATACATAGAAACAATATTTATATCACACATTCCAAACCCAAAATTAACATTCAACATATAAGCAATATTTATAAAATATTGGGAGTTTAATATTGATTGTAAAATATTTTTTGAATATTTATTTTATAATCGTTTTCCAATATCTTATTTCGGTTTTTACGAAAATAGCACATATTAAGTTTTGAAATAATATGGGAAATATTCGCATGTATAGCACACAATATTTGTACAACATGAATGTAATATTTAACAACTACTACATCTACATACATGAGAAATAGTGTTGTGAGTATCCGAATTAAAATAATCGTTGATTCCAATTATTGAAATATTCGGATGATTCCGATTCTTAAAACCGATTCGGAATTGGGTGATTCCGATTATTAGATTCCGATTCGGAATCGGATGATTTCGATTCGGATGATTCTGAATCGGATGATTGCAAATCTGTAAAACTTGTACAACCATTTTATATCGAATGAATCTATCAAAACTTTTGGATAGGTGTCCATATAGGTACATATTCGTATAAATTATGTGATTTTGGAAATAAACTTTCCGGTTTTGACTTGATCATCCAAAATTTATTATCTAAACTGATGTGTTTGTTGTTCATAGACGTTGTGCACATTTAAATCACACGGTCACATTCACTCAATATATTAGTAAGAAAAAATAGTAAGCTTTTGTTGCAGATAACTTTAATTTAGAGATTTAGTTACGTATAAAATAAACACGAAATATGATCCCGTATTCCACCGTGGTTATTGAAATCCACTTGAAATCGTCCGAATACGTGCAATTTATATGAGTGTGCGTGGTCCAATATGCAATGGAATCAGATTATTATTTCGATTATAGAAATCATCCGAATACGTACAACTTATACGAGTATGTCTGGTGGAATATGGAATCGGAATATTATTCCGATTATTGAAATCATCCGAATACGTGCAACTTATACGAGTATATCTGGTGGAATATGGAATCGGAATATTATTCCGAATATCATGGCTTTCGAATTCGGGTATTCCGATTGTTGAAATTATCCGAATGTTTACAACACTAATGAGAAATATTATCAGGTTTTACTTAACCAACAAAAGTTGTGTTTTGTTACAGTTTAGGATATTCATGTAAAAACAAAGCACAGATTGGGTTGGTCATAATTTCGGTTATTTATTGAAAATGTAAATTCATGACTTCTAAAAACATTTTAATCGAATATCTTAAACATAATCTAAATGTGGTTATAAAAATAAAAAGTTAATTTTATCCTGAATTAACAAAATAAAATGCATAATTTATTAAAAAAATTAAAACATATTATGTATATATTCGTACTCGTAGTATTCGAAGAATTAATAATATATTTTTAAGTACAAAATATACTCTATTTTAACAAAAATTAATATCTTTCTCTTATTATTTTAATTTGAATTTGAATTATTAAACTACTGGCTTTAGCTTTACAAATTTTTCATCTGCGCTTGTCCAATCCTACATGCTGTTTTGAGTCACGTGAGTTAGTGCATTATATCCAATTATATCGTATCGTAAACAAGCGACAAGCATATGTGCATCACGTGAGTAGATGAGAAGCGTGAAAAAAACGAAGGAATGTTGAAATTCAAAAGGTTTGTGTAGATTTGCACTGTTTTGTGGTCCATGATTGTGGGTTATAAGAAAAGAAGTCGTTGTGAATAAACATTGCACTGGTTATAATCGGCAACTGGTAAGTGTCGTAATTATAAAATGAATAGGTTAAGAACTGTTCAATGCAGGTATTACTGCATGTTTACAAAAATAATATTGCAGGGTAGAGGTATGTCATCCAACTCGAAATTGTCATAAGTATCATTTAGTCAAACACACACATAAAAAATATGAAATTAACAAGTTACAAAATGGAGATATGCATAAATATCAAAACATCGGTTAAAATACTGGGGATATTGCAAAAAATAGCACAAACAGCAATTGATGGTAAGAGGAATGGTTACACGATGCAGTGCATTAACAAGAATTTTTTTGCAGCAAAGATGACAGAAGGATGAAACAATGAGAATGAGACCAATGCTGTTATGACAGCAATTATACGGGTAGGTAAGGCTTTTTAAAAGTAGTACAATAATTGTATACATGTTTTGTATTGTTTTATTTAAATTGTTTCCTTAATACGATATAGCAGTTGCATAAAAACATCCATTAAAGTATTGCCAAAAATATATATGACGTGAATATTTCGATTTTAGCTATCAGCGGTCTAAGTTCTACCAGCACCCCAGTTCTAGTGGTAAGTTGTACAGTATATGAGTAGTAAGATATTTTTATACAAAAGTTGACGTGTTGCAGATGCCTTGAGGCTGTTGTTGGTATGGAATATTTGCTGATAAACAATGTCCAATTGTTATATAAAATTTATTCCAGTTGCCACAAGGATAACATCGACATACGAGGATACCAGATGAATCATTAAAAAGACAGTATCAGTGTACCTAGCGCAATTAAAATCTTGTATATCTAAGTAATGTGCATTTGAATTATTTAATCTTTGAAATAAAAAAAATGAGCACACTTTTTTATCTTGTAGAAGTATGCCGTCCAGCATTAACCCTTTTTTTGTATATGTATGTTGTTAACATATAGAGTATGTTGAGAATTACTGGTTATGTTGTGTTGCTTTAATATTGTTAATCCATATTTTTTATTTTGCGGTAGAGCCTTTCATGACCGACATTATATTGACAAAAAAAGTTCATATGTAATATTTTATCTCTTCTTGATTATCAGGATTTTTCGTTATCCAGACCATGTTAATCTTCAATTAGTCCGGATACAGGAGGTTCTACTGTACATATGAATGGTGTGATAAAATCTCCTTTGTAATTTTTCTAAGTTTTACAGCAATAATTAGAAAGTGTTTATTAGCATCAATATCCGAACTGAAATCTCACTCGATCCCCAATTGTTTCCTATTCGAAGATTTGGGTTCTAATATTTATATCAATGCTTTATAATTATTGTTGCAAATGGAAAATCATATAATAGATACTTTCACGAGACCATCCACATGTATATGGATTAGCAATATTAAAGCAACATAAGAAAACCAATATTTCTCAATATGATCTATATATTAATTACAATATTTATGAAATTAAAGAAAATATGTCACTTTCTATATGAAATATATATTTGAAAAAATATCATACCTATATAAGAAATAAATATATACTACATGTATTGGATAATATGCGAGAAATATTAGTTGGCAATATTTATGAATTAAAAAAAAAAATCTGTCAGTTCCTATATAAAATATATTGTCACGTGGGGCTTGACTGGCGGGTGGCTCAGGGGTAGTATATATATGTAATTGCACCTACCTTGGGTTACAGGGACAGGAATCAACCAAAAGACTAGTACACTTCAGCTGTTTATTAAGAGAGACTCCACAAGGAATACCTCGTGGAGTCCCCTATCAGAGAACCTCCTCGCGGAGTGTCTCCTTTCTAGAGAGTCCTACTTACTACAATTACAATAATTATATAGCTTAGCGCTATCCCCACTCTTGAAGGCCGATTCGTGGCATCTCCCTCCCCTCCAGAAAACCGAAGGGATTTAAAAAGTAACATAAATTTAAAGAATTGAAACCAAAAGTAATTTGAATAGCAGCCACGAATCAGACTTTAGTATCCTTAACTATACTTAACTATCCTTAGACTAACTTAATGCTATTCACAATAAAACACATTCAAAATACAATCATTATACACTTAATCAATAAACCTTAAATAGTTAAACTAACACCACCCATACGAGTCTTTCTGGCAAATTCTTCAATGTTCCCAACGGAGGCAGAATCATCTATTTGGTTCCTATTACCCGGCGCCTCCACCAAATGTCACGTGGGGCTTGATTGGGGGGTGGCTCAGAGGTAGTATATATATGTAATTGCACCTACCTTGGGTTACAGGGACAGGAATCAACCAAAAGACTAGTACACTTCAGCTGTTTATTAAGAGAGACTCCACAAGGAATACCTCGTGGAGTCCCCTATCAGAGAACCTCCTCGCGGAGTGTCTCCTTTCTAGAGAGTCCTGCTTACTACAATTACAATAATTATATAGCTTAGCGCTATCCCCACTCTTGAAGGCCGATTCGTGTCAAAAAAATATTTTATTAATATCTGGTGCTACCTGGGAAGAATTAAAAGCCGCTTCCCTTTTTACGACACTTAAAGTTTTTACCTTAAGTCTCAAAAAAACAAAAAAAAGGTCATATCTAGTAAGAACTGCCGAATATCTAATTAATCTGGACGTCAATAACATAAGCATTCAATCACTCAAAGAACGTCGAAGAAAATTAGAAACGTCAATTTGAAGATATTCAAAAACAAATTGAGCTGATGGGAATAGAATGCGATAACGATGAACGTAGTAGTTTTGAATTAGAACATTTCAATCTGCTAGGTAGAATTGCTCAATCAATTTTAGGTCAGTCTTCAAGTGTCGATAATATCGACATATCCAGTTTTCGTTTACCAAGCATATCTAGATATATGCGAATTTTCTGGTTCGTATGAGGATTGGACAAATTTCTACAACACATTTTCATCATTAGCAGATTCCAATCCTGATATTCCAGATGTTCAAAAATTTCATTACTCAAAGTCAGCATTAAAGGGATACGCAAGCGAAGCATTCCGCTCATTGTCAGAACTATTCCATCGCCTGGAACAGGCTAAAGAAGAGATAATAAACAGCTTATTTTTGAAGACCACATTAGAGCACTATTTGAATTGCCTGTCATGTAAAAGGGCAAAAAATACCTCTTCGATCAGTTTTGGGCGGGATTATTAGAAATACACTCTGTCTATTTTTTTACCAACGTCATCAATTTTTGTCCATATGAATCAAATTGATACTTCTGAGTCAAATTAAAAACCGTATAAACAGAATACCTTATGCGCGGTTTTTCAGTATTAGTTTAAATCTGCCGAATTTTAAGAACATCAATCAGAACGTGCGCGCGTAGGAAACTAGGTCCGTCAGACTTAACCAATCAGCGTTAGATATTTTATTTCCGGGATAGAAGCGTCCTTCCGTCCTCATCACTTTCAGACAACCTTGGTCGCGTGTAGACGTACATCATATCCGCGTTATTCGATGTTGTTTTGGATGAAGTATATTACCCCATTTAAAGCGATATTCGTTTTGTGTTCGTATATTGATAAATTCACTTCATCACTTCTTGTGAGGATTTAGAAGAGCTAAATTGTACTACAACACCGAAAAGGCATGGATGCCATTATTCTTTTCCATTCTAGTGTTCACTGAATTTTCGCTTTCTCGCTTCGTTCACATTCGTTTAAGTATTGTATTCAATAGGGCTATCTCTATCTGTCACATTCATGAAATTAATTCTTGTAACCTTTTCTGTGAAACAAGCGCAAACTTTTCTTCTTTTTTCAATAGCAATGCTTGGAAAAAATTGTCAAATCAGTAAATTATCTTCACTCGTATCAATGACATTGGTTAAAACACTAAATCGACAGAGTGTACTAGCGCCTTCCTCAATTTACCAGTGCAACATTGGGACGCTTTGCTCATCTATTTAATCAAGAAAAAGAATGGATCAAAAACATAACAAACTTTCTCAAGAAAAAATGCCAAACTCTGAAGTTATTTTCACGAAATTCATCTACAACGTCACTCACAATTCCAAAACGCATGTCACATGTAGCAACAGTAACAAACTGCAAAGCAGATTATTAAACTCACATAGTTTTTCAATGTAAAACCTTTGTCAAAATGTCACCTGAACAACAAATCGGCCAAGTTAAGTCAAACACTTATGTCTAAACTGCTCAGAATCAAATCATACCACACAGCGTTATTTATCTCAGTCATGTAATAAGCCCCAAGAAACATAACACTTTATTGCACCTACATTCAACAATCAATCAATCCAAAAACGCAGTAGCCATCCAGGAAGCCTCAACTTCAGAAACACCGTCATCTACAGTCAGCAATTATACCATGCAACAAAGCAATCACTCCATATTTTTATCGACTGCGGCTATTGTATTTGACTTTAAAGGCAAGCCACATTCCTATTGAGTATTACTCGATTCTGGATCCCAGTCAAATTTTATTTCAAAAATTTTAGTAGAGCAATTGGATACTCGAAGAGAGCCACTTCATATTTCCGTAGTGGGGACTAACCAATGGCATACTCAAATAAAAACTATTGTGAACACCAAACTTAAATCAAAATATGACAATGTTTAAAGCAACGTCAAGTGCTAATTGCTTGATAAAATCACTGAAAATTTGCTCCAAGTTTCTGTTGATTTATTAAACTTTAATATACCTATCTAAGAACATACCTGATCCAAGGTTTAACATTTCAAGTCCTGTTAATGTTGTTGGGAGTGGATTTATTTTGGAAATTGAAGCGTGTAGGACAAACTAAATCAAACGAAAACCATCCATGTTTACAAAAAATCCATTTCGGATTTATAGTAACGGATCTGTAATGTCCGACAGCAAACCTCCAACATCAATATTCCGTAACCTTTCACTTATTAATTCGCTAGACGATAAACACTGCATCTTTCTGGGAAAGATATTTCTTCAAGTACAGCTACACGTCAAATAAACAAGCACGTGAAGAACATTTCAGAAATACACATACTCATCACTTTATTGCTAAATTTCCATCGAAACACAATTCACAGAAGTTAGGCGGTATTTACAACACAGCTTTAAAACGATTAGCTTTTAATTTAGAAAGACAAATCAACAAGGATAATGATCTTAAAATTCAATACAGGAATTTCGTAAATGAATATCTCACATTAGGTCACACGAAGCGTCTTTCAAATTCCCTTTGCAATCAGAACGTTGCTACTATCTTCACGCTGTTCTAAAACCATCTAGTACTACCACAAAATTAAGGGTAGTGTTTAACGGCTACGCAAAGTCATTGACAGGCGTTTCCCTCAATGACAAACCACTTGTTGGTCCCACCATTGAAGATACTTACTTAGACTTATTTAGCATCATCTTAAGATTTCGCACCTATAATATTGTTTTTACAGCAGATATAGCCAAAATATACCGGCAGGTATGAATTGACAAAAATGATGCGAAATTTCAAAGAATTCTTTAGCGTGATGATCCTAAACTGCCGATTCAAACCTTTGAACTGTTCACTTATGGTATAGTTTCAGCCTCTTATCTCGCTATCCGATGTTTGCATCAGTTAACCCAAGAACACAAGTCAGAATTTCCTATTAGAAGGAAGGTTACTTTAGAAGACTTTTGCGTCGACGATCCAATCACTGGTGCTAACACAACTGATGAAGCTATCAATATTATTAATCAAACAGCATCCCTTTTAACCAAAGTAGGTTTCGAGCTGAGAAAGTGGTGTTCCAATAATCCCAACGTATTTGAAACCACCGACATTTCTACATCCACCAACTCCGTATACCTCTTAGACAAAGAAAATATCAAAACATTAGGTCTTCTTTGGAATTCACAAAAGGACCAGCTATCATATCGTATCATAACTTTACGACTAGCTATTAGGAATGAGAAGAGCTTACTTCGAACATATTTTTAACAAAAAAAAAAAAAAAATCGGGGAGAGAGTTGTAGTCTGTGTTGAGAAAAGTTAATATTGGCCGTGAAGGGAGGAGTCAGATTCCGGTTGAAATGCAGAACCGTGATGCTATTAATGATTATTTCATGAACTCTCTACTACTGTTGGTGCGGGGAACGTTATGGAGGCTTACGCGGGTGCTAGGATGGTCGATTTCGGTTGCTTATTCACTTTCAAACCAATTGACCCGGTAGGATTTGATGGACTGGGTATCAATAGGATTAAGTTGTGCATACCACATATTTTACCTTATATTACCCACATTTACAATAGCTGTCTGATCGATGGTTAGTTTCCTGAGGCATGGAAGAGATCGGTTGTTCTATCTCTGGCTAACTGTGCGTCTCCGAGTGCGTATGGTGATCTTCGCCATATTTTTATACAGCTGTGCGACTGCATTACTCATGCATACTCGTGTTTGACGATATTATCAGGGCACGAGATGAGGGCCGGCTCGTGGTCCTGGTGTTGTTGGATTTCACAAATTATTGTTATCTATTTTACATTATGTGGCTTTTGATACTGTGACGATTGCCTTGCTGGAATCCTATTTGTCGGGTAGAGCGCAGTGTGTGCATGTGGGTTGTCAGCTCTCGCGGTTTCTCAGTACGACTAGGAGGGTTCGTCAGGAATCTGTGCTGGGACCGCTACTTTTTTCTATTTACACCTGTCTTTTACCGCAGTCAGTGGAGGGGTCGGAGGTTGTAATGTACGCTGATGACACGCAAGTTTATAAGACTTTTTTCCCGCATGAATTTAGTGACGCAATGGCGGAGTTGCAGAAAGACTTAGATAACATCTCTCATTATTCTGAGCAGCATGCTCTTGTTATTGACCCTCCCAAGACTGTTGCGATTCTTTCTGGCCAAAGACATGTGGGTGCTATGTATCAGGGTGGCACTACCGTTAGCATTAAAGGTATTAATATTTTCTTTTCGGTCAGAGGCCGAGGGTTTGGGTATGACCATTGATAGCGACATTAGGTTCAGAAAATATATTACTACATTAATTAATCGGGCTTATTCTAAACTAAGAATATTGTATTCTTTCAGACATGATTTTAGTGTCAAGTTAAAAACTTTACTTTGTGAGACAGTGGTTTTATCAGTATTTAATTATTGTGCTGTGGTATATAGTTCTTGCTTGGATTCTGTAGACATTTTACGGATACAGAAGGTGCAGAATACCTGCTTACGCTGTATATGTTGTCTGAGAAAATATGACCATATTTCACACAAACTTCGTGATCTGCTTTGGCTCAATATGAGGGAACGTAGATTACTTCAGTGTCTGTGTCACAATGTTATTTCCTCTAGATCGCCGCCTTACCTATACGAGAAAATCACTTTTAGAGCAAATGTTCATAATATAAATATCAGAAATAAAAATGTAATTACGCCACCCGCCCACGTAACTACTCTATTTGAGAGATCATTTACTTTTTGCGTATATAAATTGTACAACCCTTTGGGAGCCCACTTGAAATGAGTTCAGGTAGAATGTCCAGGTGTGCTATCCGTGAGTTGCTTCTCAATGGCCAGTAAATTTGAATTTGAATTTTAATTATAAATTTAACTTGTTCTCATATTTATATGCACTAATTGCAGAATTAGGTTATATAAATAATATATAATGTTTTGTAACTAGGCAATTCTTTCGCTTTTATCTTATATTCACATAAACCGTTGGGTGGTAGAACAAGGGCTATACTTGCGACCCATCTGAATTCCCCGCCTTATGATTTCATTTTCATAGGACCAACGTTCGGACGTTGGTCGTTGCAGTTGTAACTTAATAAATTATTTTCACCGTAAATTTAAATATCCATGTCTTGAATCATGTTCAATTTTAATATAAACCGGTAATTTATTTTGTACTTATACTTTTTAAATATTTCACTTCGTTTACTAAATTTAATTTGATCAGTGCATTGTCAATTAAAATGACCAGTTTTTTTTTTTTATAAATTTCATCAATTTATAATGTACAGTAGTAACTCTAATTAAGAAATCGCTACTTAGCTTGATAAAGATTAAATAAAATTAATCGAAACGTCGCTAATTGTAGATAGCTGTTTTTTATTTCAAATAATGTTTTATTCAATGCCGACGACGCATTTTTGACATATTGACTATATATATACAGTGACCGGCATAAATATTGCAACATATGGGAAATTTTTTTATTATTAAAATAACCAAAACTTCTTTTGAGGGATAGCTTGTGCATGTCTAGAAACGCCAAAATTTGTTTTGACACATGTCACGTGACCACTAGTGTGGCGATAAATTTAAAAAATATTCCGTGAATCTGCAAAAAGTGAGGTTAGATGACATGATATCCGAAAAAGTTGATCCGAAAAGTGGATAATTTATTAGATGAATGTATTCCCCCATTATCTTTTACTCTTTCCTTTTTAAAAAAATATGTAGATGATATTATTTGCGCAATTCCAGGAAAACAAAACATTAGAGATTATTTCAATTTTCAATAACTACCACAAATCAATACAATTTACCATAGAAGAAGAGAATAATAACGCTGTACCTTTTTTAGATACTTTAGTAATTCGTAAAAATAACGCAAAATTTAAACGCAGAATAAAAATTTTATCAGATCCCAGTCTTTTATCCAAAAATATTAATTTGTTAAAAAATATTTTACAAGAAAATGGTTATCCTTTACCTTTAATCAATAAATTAATAAATAGCAATCGAATGAACCGAAATCCTACCCCCTCCACTCAACAAACCTCTACCCCAATGAATTATAAAACCCTTCCGTATATTAAAGAATTAACCCCAAAATTAATACAACTTTTTCAAAAAACAGCTAACATTTCAACAAAAATGATATTAACCACCAATACTATTTTCACAAAAACAAAAACCCCTTAGAAAAGAAGGATAGATCAGAAATAGTTTATAAAATCCCTTGCAATGACTGCAATTTAGTCTATATAGGTCAGACATCACGCACTTTACATTCTCGTATAATATCTCATAAGAGTGATTGTAAAAATAAAAATAAAACACTTTCATCAGCACTTACTCAACATCAACAAACAACTAAACATAATAATATTAATTATGAAGATACAAAAATCATGGATTTCGAACAGAACTACAACAAACGCCTTTTTTTAGAAATGTACCTCATCCAAACTAATAGTAATTCTATGAATAAAAAACTGATACCTCAAACTTAAGTAATATATATTCTCACCTAATTAATATGAAATCTAAAACAAATTAATTCTCTAAACAATTTCTGTCCTTGCTGTTTGTATCTGCGTAAGTTTTTGGTCATTTTTCCTCCTCTCTACACATCTTAGAATAACAAAAATTGAAAATAACATTTGCGAAGTATTTCGGTCTAGTTTTAGTTTGTCTCTTGTTTGTGTCTTTTGTCGTATACTTTTATACGTAAATTTCATTTTAAAAATTTTAACTTCAAACAAATTTCTTTTTTAATTTAATTCATGATAGTTTCAAGAAAGTATTACTAGTAACACAACATTGTTAAACGCTTCACAATTAACAAAAAAAGAATATCTAACTTTTGAAAGGACGACGATAACATAAGGAATGGGCCAACCATTAAAATAAACTTAACTAATTATGTAAGTTATAAATTAATTTTATTTTCATATTTATACAATCATTATTTCAACAATTTTTCTTGTACAATTCTTATAGCCCTGAAGATGTCAATAAAAAGGAATTGACGAAAGCTTGGATAAATTAAAAATATAGTACCATCAAATAACCTCAATGAATTTGAATTCAATGACTTTTTCATCTGACACGGATGAAAAACAACCTGTTAAACTGCCTATATTTAGAGTTCTAGATATTCCAATGAAGGGGTAGGCAGAAGCCACACCGAAAAGACAAGGAAAAAGATAAACCCGAGGTGAGAAACGTAAACCAAACCACTAAGGGTAATAAGAAGAATATCTAAGGTTAAAAAGACCGTACGAAAGACGAAAACATCACCCCAACCCTCGAAGAAAACCAATTATTCAGCGAGGCAGCGTCAGGATAGCAGATAACTATAATAGACAAGCGTCATCTGAAAGAAACTATGAATCAAGAGCATATGGATCTGATTCAAACACCATTCGTGATAGATATGTACGATTGCTCGGAATGGAAGAATCAATTTCGTGCAATTCACGAAGAAAATCTTCACTGGCAGAATAGAAACGACTTTCCACAGGTAAGATACGAGAACCTAGTTCAAGGGCAAAGGCATCACAACGAATTCTTGAAGGAACACGGATTTAACTATTGTTGAATCCAAGGACCTTTCAAAGAAGAATCCAGGTCAGCAGGAATCGGTAACGGTAAGGCAAGGAGTCTAGGCAATCGGCTGGAAACTGGTTCATAATAGCACATCGTAAGTACCCAGAAATAGCTAAAATACTGGCGTTTGGTCGTAGGCAAAATAGGCCATGAGACAAGGAGACTATTGGATAGGTATATTTAACTTGATGACCATGACTTACCACGAACCAAGGACTGACGGGGGAGTTTATGTTTATAGCAGAACTAAATTTCAGTTTAAAAGGCACGGAAATGAAATTATTAAATACAGAAAGCAAAGAGGTGCAGTGTCTTTGCGGAAACTCTGTATCACTCCCAGGAAGTATTTCTTGACATGTTGTTTATTAAGAGTGTTTATCTCTTCAAAATAGAAAAAAAAACATTCTTCTGCATGAGCAGATGTCATCGGAATTGTTATTAAAATTTTTAAGTAAAAGCAAAACCGAGATTGATTTAAAATCTTCCTTAAATAAAGCTTATTTCACTACAGAATTTCCGTTCATCAAAGTATGGGTAAGACTTTGATTGTTTCCTGATAGACATTTTGTTCTCCTGCAAACAGTAGCTTTTTCTAAACGGTCTTTTAAAACAACGTCTAATTCAGCACTAAAATTTATTAATCCAAGGAAAACATGCGGGTAGTTAGAGGACAAAATTAATTCATCGTGTTCTCTCAAGTTCGAAAGCTGCACAAAAACGCACACAATTATGATGAGATTTTGTATATACCTGTAACGCCTGTAAGCATCCACAATACATGCTTACAATTTTACAGACAATCTTACAGACGCTACAAATATACACAGAATTCCACCTTTAATTATAATATTCAATATATATATATATCGATTGTGCTTCAACTTCTCGTTGTGTAATGCTATATTTCTTGATTTGCGCTATTCATCTGAGCAACAATATTAACATTTCTAAAAAGAGAAAAATTGGACTTCATTTTTCATATGCATTTGTGATAAACTTCTTTTTTAATTCGATCCCTTAAATGATTTAAATTATTCAAATCCATTTTTGTTCGTAATTCTTCAAATAATAAACAAGGAAGTAGAATAGTGAATTTTTTATATTACAGTCATATATGTTTATTATAAATATACGGATTAAATAGTTATTGAAAGTTGAAAGTTCACATTAAGAAATACATGGACCAAGCTGCTGATTTATTTAATTTTTTTCGACAAACGTTCGTTTATCGAACGGATCCGCTATTAAACTGACGCACTGACCACTGAATTTATTATTATTCAAAATTAAAAGAGTAGAAATTAATTAGTTTGTATAACGTAACGTAAATTATAATGTTATTAGTGTTATTAGTGATGAGCGAAACGGTGATTCTTAAATCACGTCGTGAGTCGTGAATGTGATTTACAAATAACGGTGATTATAAACGGTGATTGCGATCGCTGTATTGACTCATCGATATCTTAGTATAATGTGGCATAATTGTATATACTTCTCATAGGTTAGTAAGGTTAGGAGGTGAGGAGTTTTTCTTTTCTCGGCGTTAAAGTTACCATGCACATTTTCTGTTTTGGGAAACATTTATATATCAAAAGAAAAACTCAAATTTATGTTTTTACAAATTTGTAATAAAAGTAGCTAACATAACTGCAATGCGAAAAGCAACGATGTTTATATTCTAGATATGCGAATAAACAGTTAATAGTACAACCTAATTCAGATGTATGGTAATAAAATTTGCAATTTTTCCATAGTTTTTATTACTATACTTATACTTCTACTACTTTAATTTTTTCTGCTTTAATACTAAGACAAATATTATTTAAATGTTAAGATAACAATACTTAAAACTTGAGTTTAAAAAAGTAACATATTTGCCTTTTTTTCACTTAGGCGATTTTACGGTCGCTGAGGATTTGTTCAGCTTTTGAAAATATTCGTTCATACGAACTGATGACACCAAAGCGCAAAACTTCTCTTGTACAACTAAAGAACGGTTTGGGTAATTATATTTATGGTTTGACTACCAACAATGCATCTATATTTCTAGGGCCTATTTCGTCTTCTCGAGGTTGTGCTGTCGATACTTATTAAATGGTTTCGAAATTGAGAAACTATCTTCCCATCTTCATGTGATGTGTCTATAGTTATACTGCGAGTTTGTTTTACGGAGTATTTTTCGACAACAGCGTTCATTACATTTTTTTTTTTTGAAAAAACCTCTCCTTCTTAAACCATTAGTCCGTAATATAAGGTTTGTTCGCTGGTGCCACACTTTCCACACTGACTCCTACTTAAAACAGGATAAAAGATTTACTCTTTATGCATCTGAGAAAGAGACAATATGCAACCTCGTTGTACTATATCGAGACGCACCCGAAAGACAATCATCATCATATTGATTGAAAGGAATAGCCAAGCTTAATAATATATTTAAGGACTAGGATAAACAGGCTAAAGTAAACAATAGGTACTTAAGTTACGATTTAGCATAAAAAAATGATATTAGTAACGGAGAATTTTATTTATATTAAATCTGAATCAGATTCTTCATCATCTAAATCGGGTACACTTTCTTCTGCTTCAGGTTTTTGTAAAAACTGAATAACTTCGGTAGGGTATTTCTTCAACTTCTTCTGGCTTAATTTCCTCATGCTACTAATATATGGATCTGAAGATACAAGTAGACCATGAAAGGCATCTTCCATATTTTTTTTTGCCTCGAACATTTCCTAGCGAAACCTTCTTTATACCTCTTAACGCACTCAAAAAATCGAATCCAGGTATGCAACTACGATATCCCAAACTGTAATCTTGATTTGTCCTGAACTTCTTTGAAAATTGTCAAATCAATTTTGTTAAAATCTTTTGAAGTAAGTCCACATAAGTAGCACCTCTGTGTCGATGAAGTTTCGGTAACCGCGTTGCATACTTTTCCATCTATCATGGTAAACTATAGTATATGCCGCACTGGAATATTATTATTCTTAAAATTCAGTACAGTTGGAAGTAGAGATTGAGTTCTGCCACAAAACAGTTTTTGTTGTTGAATTGGGATCACCAGATATTAACCTTACAGCTACAAAGGAAGTCAGAAAAATGTTGACGTCAGAAATATTGGGATCCGAAAGTCTCTGTCTATATCACTTTGTTATTGGATGAAGATCAGGTGTTTTTTCAACACTTAATGTATCAATAACTTCTCCCAGTGCTTGAAATAGATGTGAAACCGTGTGGTCTAATAAACTTCGTAAAGACACTTCTGCTGCGGATTCACTAACGTTTATGTCTTCAGGATAGCAGTTTTTTTAGCCGCGGTAATGGCTTCATAATTAGGAGAGATCGCTATTGTTTTCCCGAACTGCATTCCTAATAATATTGTACTAAAATTTTGTAAGTTTCGCCTCGACAAATATTGATAACGCTTTATCAGCAGAATATGGTACAACACATGCTTTGTTATAGGCTTCCCTGTATTTCTGTGCACTATTAACGGTTCCACTTGTAATATCTTTGCAGCATCTAATTGTCCTTCCCGAAGTAACATTTGAGCAGCGTAACTTAGTTTTTCGAAACTTAATTCAGTTCGTAATCCTTGGATTTTTCTCCGTTTAGATCTATCACTACCCTTAGAAAATCAGTAGATGGCTTACCACATTTTTTTCGGAGACAAAGACAAAGTTTCTGTGTCATAGGGAAACACTATGACGCCATCCAGCCAGGATTGATTTTTACTGGAAAATGTTTGCATATTTGTATATGCGGCAGCCCATTTGCGTTTATACTGAGATGTAAAACGCGCCAGAGTTTGTTTCACCTCAGATCATAATGCATCACATCCGATTACCTTCCTTACTTCTTCATATAGGTAATTACACTTTTCTTTGAAATCACCCAAAGGGCAGCTTCTTAGAAATCCATGTAATTCGTTGCGGGTATACGATATATAACATATTGGTAACATGAGCCTGTAAAAAGAATAAAAGAACGCTTACATATCTTCTAAATTAAAAATATCCTAAGATCGCAAATTACCGCAGCTATTTAAAAAAAAAAAAACTTATTGTATATACTTTAAGGTATAATATAAGCAAAAATTCAGGGCTGGATCTTGTTGGATAGACAACTTTTAGCTTAACAGAAATCACAAGAATAATATTCTTTCAATCATTTAAAGTACGCCTACTTTTAAGAATATTGTGTAAATAGTTTGAGCATATATTTAGTATAAAATGATATACTTACCACCAGCAACTGGTTCCATATTCATTTATTTAAATAGTTCACTTTAATTCTGTTTAATTAAATCACAAATCACTCACTTTCACAGAATTGCAAATATCTATACGTTAGAAATGCTAACTTTAGACTGATATATTAAAGGGTGGGGTGGGGGTAATACCTAGATAACATTAGAGTCGATTAAGCTTAAGCAACATAAACAATTAACGATTTTCTTATTTTGTATTTTGGCCACGATTTCGGGAAATTTCGCCAGTGTGGAACGTTGCGATTTCCATGATTTGATGCGACCAAACGCGCTTTGTAGTTATTTATGCAGGCAAGCGGCGAACTGGGGCCACGTCTAGATTGGCCCCTGATTTCAGACGTTTGTAGGTATCCGCAGAAGACGGGGTGGTCGCAGTAAATGCAAAAATTACATTGAAGTAGGGCCAGCCGTTTCGTAGCCCGCTGCCCGCTGGTTCTCATCATCTCGTCAGTGCTCGGCACTGTGCGGGAAGGGTCTCCCACTATCACGGTAGGCAAACGTGTTAGACACAGACGGCCGTCGAAGATCCGACTACTGAAAGTACAAACATATGTAGAGAACCGTCACATATGGATTTCGGTTTAGTACTTCCCCGCAATAAAAATTGAATTCGAGAATATTTAATATTTATTAATTATAGTAATAAAGTGTAGTATTATTTTAGGATGACATCGCAAATTAACAACTATAGTATTTCAAATCAAAATGAACTACCATTCATTATTTTTTTTAAGGTAAAAATTATGAATATGGAATAACAAATATAACAAGGGAGTTATTCCTGAAAAATACATTATAATAGTGTTTAAGTAAAAAAAAACAAACCATTTATTATTATTTGATAAACAAACAAAGAAAATAAAAATTGTGTTCCCCTTTCTTTGTAAGAAATACGTGGGATTGTGCATAAAATATCATGTTTATTTTCGTGTATAGTAAAATATACTCGACGATCTTCACTTAAATAACTCATGTGCTCTGTGTTGTGTATTGTTTTCGTCGATATAAAATCACAAAAAACACCTGAATAATTCTGCGTTAGTTAGGTGGGGAAATGTAAACAAGTGACTCATGTATGTATGTATGTGCAATTTAAAGACTAAATATATGCAAGTTCGAAGGAAATACGTTAGTATTTATATTTAAGTAGATAAGTATTCCCGATAAGAACTTAATGTATTTATCATTTTAAAATGTCTTAATTAATCTACATTAATTTTTTGTGCGGGTATTATTTTAGTTAGCAATAAACAAGGTAATAAATTAGTGCCAGCTGAACTAAACTGATTCAAAACTTTGTAAAATTAATACCAAAAAAAAAACAGAGCAGAGAGGGGGGGGGTCTAAAGGTCGGCTATTGAAGTAAAAATGTACTGATGCTCATTTATTCAGCAACTTGCCATATAGATAACTTTGCAACCTACCATTCGTCCGTTATCAATGCATTCTTTCAAGCTCTTACTGAAAATAACATGCAAAATTTGTATGTTTATTATAAACTTTAATCAATTACAGACACTTAAATATTCTACTTAAAGATGTAAACTGATCATCATGTATTTCATGGTGCTATTGTAACTGAATTACAAAATGAACGTTTCATACAAGTAACAATTTCATAAAATATAACAACAAACTTTATTTCTCAATGAATTGCAAAAATTTTGCTCCTCTGTGATTTTGGACGGCGTCTTTCATTTCTAAATACCATTCGCTAATATTGCAATGTAGAAGCAAGTCCGCAAATGCGTCACAGCCTTCGATACTATTTAAAACACCATAGACAGACAAATCTGCTAGGTTTGGTTTCGTACCACCCAAAAACGGATATCCTTTTTCTTTAACAGCTGCAACCCATTTATCACATTCCTCATAGAGAGACAATCGGACATCATCTTTTAAATTATATCTGCAATTAAATACAAACAATTTATTATACAGTTTAGATATCCCGAAATTATGCATGTTTATGTATGTACAAGGTAGCACACAGCCGGGGAAAAAATATTTTTTTTTTAAACATAATACTTTAAGTAAATTATTAACATCAAATTTTAAACATCCTAGTGCCATCTATAGTCATTAGTTTTCAATCAAAAGTATGCCCTCTCAAATGCCAGATGGCATGCGGGGCGATAATTTCTGGATGCAACAGTCTAGAGGACGCTCTGACATTAAAAAAAAAATACGAATAGATAGATCCCCCTTAATCTTTAGTACGACCGGAGATGCTGTGAATGCTGTGATAGGCTGTTGCTCAATGTCCTCTACTCCAATATTCAATGTTAAAGTGCTTAGTTTAAGTGAAATAGTGTGCATGAGACTCTAATGTAACCGGTATTAACGTTGTTGATTAATTTTGTAAGATAAAGAAAACGTTGCAGTTAAAACACATGAGATTTTAATTTATAAAAAAGGTTCGAAATGTGAACTGTGTAAAAACAACATAAATAAGAATATAAAATCTCAGGTAAGTAAAATAAGCTTGTTAAATAACAATTACGTTTTTAGTTAGTAATTCCAAGTTTTGAAATATAAATTCATCATAGAAAATAAATACGTTTAAAATTAAATTTCAAACTTCCCGCATCTTCCTAAACTTTGTACCTGTGATTCTATGCTTAAAAGTCGGGTAGTAATCAACATATGCAACATTTGATGGCAAAAATTACTGGGTATTCAGTGCCGTGAATACATATTAACTAGTAAAATCGAACTGCCACCTTTTTCCACTAGTGCTCACAAACTGATCGGTGGTTACATACAAAATTTTCTAAGCCAAAAATACGTAGAACATAACGAAATAAAATTTCTTATAAGTATATTAAAACTTAGATTAGAATTAAAATAATACGTTCATTTTTAGGTTGATATGGATGTAGAATACTTGTGGAAGGAGCAAGTCGGCGGTTCATTATAAAATGTGTGTACATCATAAAAAAATACTTTTAGAAATTTACAATACATATATTACTATATTTAATTAACAATCTTAAAAATATTACTGTACTGTAAAGAGTGTGCAACCTCGCATACATGTCAATTTTTGACAAACCCGACTCCCAGCAATTTTCCTTGTCTTTGTTGACATATCAATGAACTTTGATTGCAAATACATATAAAAAAATGTTCTTTCGAACTGAACTCGATCCAACTTTGATCTGTCAAAATCTGTTGTAAATATTTATATTTCAAATTCTAAAATTACGTTTCGATCTGTAGGTGTTTTTCTACTGATTAGTTTTACTTCCTGAAGGGAAAATTCTAAAGGAAAATGCCTTGAAAGACTTGCTAAATACAGAAGTCTTCTACATCACCTTTACCTGGAAATCGTCTCGCTGTTTACTGCTGCATTTTATATCCTTTTTGTGATATCCTTTTTATTATTTTAAAACAGATAAAAGTGAAACTCATAACAGTACAATTAAATAATAAAAGGATAAATAAAATAAAGGAAATAAAAGTTAACTTCAAAATCATATAAAGACCTGGTTACATAGTATACTTAAAAACATAGTGTTTGTAAAAGCATTTCAAAAAATAATAATAGTAATTGTCAAATAACAAATATGCAAAACGTCAATTTCATTTCTGTGAATAAAAAGCAAATAAACCATATTTTTTATTTGAGCCGGATATTAAGTGCAGAACAGAAACCAGCATAGGATATATAAAAGTCAACAGAGTAATATACAGGACAGCTACGAGCTACAACAGTACCCAACTACCCAATTACAGTTACAAGAACAGGGCGGAATCAGAACATAGTACCTACAGGTCACGCATTCATCAGACAAGTAGGTGGTTTTTCTTTTCATTGCAACTTTATTTAAACATGTTACGAAACGAGAGAGACGACCCAATAAACAAATTTATACAACTAAGAAAGTCTGCTAAAGGTTCATTAACACAAATTAAAAATTTTGTAAATTTTGTTTTAATCCAGAAAACGACAACATTGAACAATTAACGGCCAGATATGCGCAACTAGATATAACTTGGACAAAATATGATCAGAATCAATCCGCTTTAGAAGAAATAAACGAACAAGAATACACAGATGATAGAGAAACATTTGAAAACCAATACTTGAAAACCAATATTTGAATAAAAAAAGAATTAAGTTATCAGAGCTTTCTTTACCAAATGAATCCCTGCGATTAACAAGTAATTACCATTTAACACAAATATGTCCATGTTAAATTACCAGAATTAAAATTCCTCATTCACTGGTAAATACGACGAATGGAGCAGCTTTATTGACATTTTCGACTCGATGATTCACGAAAATTCATTGATACCGGTTATCCAAAGGTTTTATTGTACAATACATAATAGATGCACATTTAACTTCTTTGAATTCAGCTACATACAATTCAAAACAAGATCTTAAAAGTTTATTATTATCAGTTAAACAACATATCAACGCGCTACAGTATTGAAAATTAAAAGATAATAAATTGTGGGAGCAAACGATTAAATTTACAATGAAACAAAAATTGGATTTTGGTGTTAAACGACAGTGGGAGTTAGAAAATGCCAACAAAGACAATTTACCCAAGTTAGAAAGATTTTTTATTTTTTTGGACCAACGTTGTTGGTGGTTTAGCTGCACAAACCGAAAAACACTCGCAAAAGTTTCATACACACATAGGCACAAATCATCACACATTGAACAAATCCGAGAGTAACAAATAAGGAGAATGCGGTTTATGCAAGCGAAAGCATGGTATATTCAATTGCAGTCGTTTCTTGGTGCAAGCAATAGATGAAAGACTGCTACAATCAAAGCGCACAAACTATGTTTCAATTGCCTTAGAAAAGGTCATGTGTCATCAGAACGTTAGTCACAGCGTTGCAAACATCGCAAAAGGAAGCACAATAGCTTAATTCATTAATTTTCAGAAAAAGAACTTACGCAGGAGCATTCAAAACCAGTTGTTCAACAAATTACGCCTGTTTCACATAATTCACGCCAGCTCAATACATCACAAATACTGTTAGGAACAGCTATAATTTTAGTACAAGATTCAAGCAAGAATTGGCGAAAATGTAGAGTATTGTTGGACAGCGGATCACAATCCAATTTTGTAAAGTATTCATTTTTGCGCAAATTGAATTGTGTAATTAATCCTTCCCAAATATCCATCTTAGGGGTTAATCAAACGCAAACAGTAGCAAATCTCAAAGCAAATCTTCACATTAAGTCACGATTTGATGACACTATGTTCGACAATTGAGTTTTGTTTCTTTAGAAAACATTACAATCAAGCTGCCCACGTAACGTCTAAACAGGCACTTATGGAGTTTACCTAATGTAGAATTAGCAGATCCAGAATTTGATGTACCAAAAGTGTAGATATGCTACTTGGAGCTGAGATATATTTGGATATTTTGCAACTTGACCAGATTAAACTCGGTGATGGTTTGCAGTGTGACAAAATACAGAATTCGGTGGGATCATAGCTGGACGTACAAGATATGTACAATCCAGTTTGCTGTTTCACAAGCTCAGGGCAGTTAGAAGCTCAATTAGTCAAATTTTGGAAGTTTGAGGAATTGACTGATAACTAATCCTCAAACATATAAAAATCACATTTACTTTTTCTCTCACAACTTCCAATGTCCTTCAGAAACAGCGGATAATAATGGATATAAATATTTCCACTAATATTAGGAAGCGCATCGGTTTGATAGTAGTAATCATTAGGTACATCCACCTACATTCTACCGGTGTGAAGTTAGCAATAGATTTCAGCAATAGATATCTTGGCGACGAATACGGGCTTAAAAGAATATATGATACTGTATTTCGTTAAAATGACATGATTTTCATAAAAAAAGCACTAGTAATTGACCGGTGGTATTGATAATTAATCGCACTAATGCTAACTGTTTCGTCGTCTGAAAATGTTTACATCCGTGCCAAAAACATCTATTGCTACGGTGATGGTCACGAAAATTTTAATTTTTTTTTGCATATTCCTAACGAGCATGAACTAGGGAACATACACAGCGAGTATAAATCTGCTCCCATAATTGTAACATTTTTTTATAAACAATTGAACTTGATATTCCACGCGAAACAGGGACACCGACGTAAAAAACGTCTATTGCTACGGTGATGGTCACGAAAATTTTCATTTTTTTTTGCATATTCCTAACGAGCATGATCTAGGGAACATACACAGCAAGTATAAATCTGCTCCTACAATTGTAACATTTTTTTATCAACAATTGAACTTGATATTCCACGCGAAACAGGGACACCGACGTAAAAAACGTCTATTGCTACGGTGATGGTCACGAAAATTTTCATTTTTTTTTGCATATTCCTAACGAGCATGATCTAGGGAACATACACAGCAAGTATAAATCTGCTCCTACAATTGTAACATTTTTTTTATCAACAATTGAACTTGATATTCCACGCGAAACAGGGACACCGACGTAAAAAACGTCTATTGCTACGGTGATGGTCACGAAAAATTTCCATTTTTTTTTGCATATTTCTAACAAGTATGAACTAGGGAACATTTTTTTTGCAAATTATATATCGTAAATAATGGCGGTAATTGCCGCCCCTCCCTCCATTAGCCAGCGAAATATAGTTGTAAGTTAAAATCTTACATTTAAGGGCAAATCGTCAACTTTCTTTTTTTTATGTAGTCGCCTCTGCCAAGAGGACACTATTCAAATTATATCTAAAGATTATATCTAAAGAAAAAGAAGCAACTTTTTTTTTGTTAAAATAAAATTGCCATCACCTCCCCCCCATAAACTCAAGTTGTATACGCGCTTAGTAGCTCGCGTCCCAGTTGATTTTGTTTCAGCAGTTCGTGTGCTCGCTTCAGTAAGGTTTCTAGTCGCCTATGTTAGATTAGCTGCTTACACAGTGAAACATATCGATAGGGCTTACTCTAGATATAAAAAATCAAAATCAAATTGCACTAGGAAGTATGAATACCCATCGTTGTATTGTTATACACATGTTATATATGTGTGTGTACTATTAATTGCTATTGAGTTCATTCATGGTAAACAGCCTTTCTGCTTTAGGACAATTTGTATAGAAATTAACAACTAGGTATCCACATATATACTCGTATGTACCTCGATGTGTACTGCTTGTGTTGTCAGATTCTTTTATCGAAAGTTCTGAGAGTTGTGCTAAAATTTTCCTTCTAAGTTTTTCCTTGTTTTTTGAAATATAGCTATATGCATTATACATTCAATAACCATTATTCAAGCTGAAAGAAACGTTCTGTTCGTATCTACATGTATATAAGCATCTTACTTTAAACTGTTTTTATGTGTCTCATATTTTAGTATGATATAAATTACGTGTCTGCTAAAATCTCCCCAGGAGTATTACGGATTCTTTTTTCGGCATCTGATGGTTACTACTTAGATGGAAATTCTTTTTCTTTTTTGGCTAGTTTTAGTTTCTGTATATTTGTATATATTTTAGTAATAAGTTTACATTGGTTTACTTAGTTCTAGCGCTGTTATGCGCGGTATTTCGACTTTTCTGTTCCGTTTTGCGTTAATTAGACATTATTTAGTGGATAATTATGACTAGGTATGTGTAGTACGTTCGATAGCTATATCTCTGTGTACTTATATTTCATAGATATGGTGATAGTTTCTTTTGTACTTTTGTATTATCTAGTGTTTTCGCTTTTTCAGTTAGTTTTATGTTTAATTTTTAATCCGTTTTGGCATCTCTATATACGATATAGAATTTAACATACCATTCAGAATTATTAATTATCAGGAGATTGTTAAATTACTTAGTAATAGTTCTCTGACTATTATACAAATCAGGCGACTTAATAGTCAGCATCAGCTTGTTTATGATACAGTCAGAGTAATTTTTGGAAATGATAGCCGCACCAATCGGCAAAAAATAGTAAATATTATCAGGCATAATACAAATAAGATCAGACAAAAGATTATATGCGCTAGAAGGGAAAGTTCTGCTGATACTCAATCTGTTAAATTAGTTAAAGAAACAAATTTAGAGGTTCCGTCTTATGTAAATTCTTCTCCTACTTACGACACTAATTATCAAGAACATGAAATTCACGTTGATCGTCCTGTCATAGAGAGCACCTTAGACGTTTCTGATGCAGATAGCGCAAGTGTGGACGCACATATGCAAACTATATATGATAAACCTGGAAGGAACAAAAATTATTCTTCCACAAGCATCCCAAAATGTGTTTCCAAAATCTATAAGAAATGAAAAATTAACATTTCCTGTAATGTATTTGAAGGTAGTTTCGAAATATCAAGATCGGAGATGATATCTATTTCTACCACCAGCTACAAAGATCTAAAATCTGGGTTTTAAATTTTGTTTTTAAAGAAAAAATATTGTCTGTAAACAATACGTGTCTCTTAACCATTAAATCCAAAATATATTAAAGAATGGTATTAAATTGTATGCCTACTGTGCTCATCCGTCTTGCAAAGCTTTTATATTGAAATGTGGAGGAGAGACACGTTTAAAGTCGAAGTATACAGTTCTTCACTGCACTACAGTCATGGAGAGCAATTAACTAGACATGTTAAAGGGGTTGAACGTATTATGCTATCAAAGAGGCTAATGAACAATACTGCATTGAATGTGCGTTTAGAGGATGTGAAAACCATATCAAGAAATTTTCATTTAGATAAAAATTTACATAAGGTAAATCCGATGTTGTGTACAGAAAAATAAAATCTCAGAGATCCGCCATTAATGATCGTCACTACGATGATATATATGACATGATATTAATGCAAAAAGAAAATTAACATTACATTTATCATGTACGTAGTCCTTAAACGTTATCATTTTTAGTCAGGAGCAACTAGATTTTATAAAATTTTTCACCAAACCTACAAATATTAAGCCACATCTCCACTTAGACGCGACAGGGTCGGTAGTGCGGAAACCAGCGGTCACGAATCCAAAGGATATTGTATTATGCTGGTGTTGTGGAAACAAGTAAAAGTCGAATTGTGCCTGTTTTAGAAATGGTCTCCTCTACTCACGACACAGCAACGATTTTGTCATGGCTAAACCATTTCAAATATTTTTGTATAAAAAACCAACTATTATGGCTACATTTACTACCGTAACGACAGATTTTAGTATGGCTCTCTTAAATGCAGTTTGCGAGTCATGGAATTACATGCGCCTCACAGATTACATTAATACAGTGTATGATACATTGAACGACAACACTATATCAACGCAACGTTTAATAACTTTGAAGTTGTGTTGCGCTCATTTAGTAAAGCTAATATGTCGTGATGTAAATAAATATTTTAAAGATAAAACTGTTCAAAGAACATTAAAAGAAATTATAATGTGTCTATTTAATATGCAAGATTTTAGTGAAATAACCGAATATATCAGGAATATATTTATAATTACAACTAGCAAATTTGAAAGTACATGTTTTATCGAAAGCTGAGATAATCTAATTAGCCAATCAACATGCAAAAATTCAAAAACTCATGTTGGGTTAGATCATGAAGCTATTGATGATAACTGTCATATATCTCTAGCTAATAATTTATAATAATAAATTTTATATATACTTTCGAAGCGTATTAGAGACTGTATTAAACATAAATGCCAATGACAATTTCAAACCTAATATATACTATGCAACAGCCTTTTCCTCTCATTTTTTAGTTCATTATATACCTTATCTACCTCTTTGGACTGCTATGCATGAAACTGAAAGACGAAGCAATGCTCTTGTAGAGGGATGGTTTGGAATTCTTAAAAATAATATTTTGTCACAGAAACTCCACAGAAAATGTTCTAGATTTATACGAGAGACTAGAAAATATATACTAAACGAGCATAGAGAGCATAAGTACTGTATTAAACGTACACGATGTGCAGTTAAGAGAAAAGCCAATATCGAAATTGAAGAAGAGAAATGGTCCAAGAAACAGAAATGTGTCCATACGTATTTTAGTGCCAAACATTGAAAAAAATACAAAAGCCCTCGGCTAAGTCTCTGGAGTATGCGCAACCGAGCCTGTGCGCAATACTGCATATAAATACGACCTTGACAACATTACCTATCCAACACAACTTTCACGAGACCATGTAGTTTCAATTTTTCGTGGCGAAAAACTGTATTTTTCCAGCTACAGTTTTCTAAACATTCATAAGGACACTCGTGATATGTGGCTGGATAATTTTCTTATCGACTTCTGCCTAAAAATATTTTGCCATGAAACTGACTTTGAACCTGTAATGGCACATGAGTTTTTAAGTGATACCTGTTTAACACAAACAAAACAATTTAGGAAGACGAAACTGTTGATTCCAATAATACAAAATATGCACTGGATGCTGTTGATTGCAGATGTAATGAATGGAAGTGCATATTTTTTTGATCCTAATATGAGAATTAAAAATAATCAACGTGGAGCAACATATTTAGAAAGATTGAAGACATTGTTATATAGAAGCAATTTGTATAATAAAGTTCCTAAAAAGATAAACCTTCACTACAAAGACTTCCACACAACGAGATTCCTACAATTGTGGTGTTTTTGTAATTTATTACGCGGAAACTATAATACAAAGCAATACGTTTGACTTTGATTTCGACCCAGCAAGTACAGAAATTATTTGAAACAAACTGTCCTAAAACATTCGGAAAATTTTGAACGGAATTGTATCTATGTGGTGATGTCGGTGGTGATATAAACTGTAATCAATGCAACAGAAATTATCATTCTATTTGCATAAATTCTGTGCATTCCGAACAATATACTTGCGAAACTTGCCTAACAAAGAATATTATCTAAAAAAAAGGAAATAGAATAAATTTGTTTTAAAATTCAACATTCAAGGAAGGTTATAACTAGAACAGAGAATTGTAAAATCTCGCATCAAGACTCTACTAGTACTGATACTAGACACACGAATCGGAGGAGTGTTTTTACGGCCTTGAAGATAAATTATGGCTAAACATTCTGCATAGTGCGAGGAGGGTGCGGCCCGTGTAAGCAGACACATCCGACCACTCTAGTTATAATCTAAACAACCCCTAATAGAGAGTTTCTACACCGACGTACGTCTTCAGATTTATGCTCTCCTGATATTTTCCCCGCATCGTGCTCCGTAAAAATTTGCAACAGAAGCTCAAATTTCCGTGACCATCAGCATAGCAGTAGAATGTTGTTCACGTATCGCCTCGTCAAGTTCAATTATTTATAAAAATAAATCTATTCCCTTTGCATTTTTTTGATAATATTAGACACGTTTCGAAAGTATACTGTGCGGCATACAGCATGCAACTTATGCAAGTAGAATGATAATTTCTGTTGCATTTATTACAGTTTATGTAACAACAATATATAATGCCGCTCAAAATTTTCGGATTGTTTCAAATAATTTCTCTACTGGCTAGGATCTAAATTAAAGTCAAACGTATTGCTTTTTATTATAGTTTATAACCACACTACAATTGTAGCAATCTCGTTTATGCGAATTTTTTTTTGTAGTGAAGACCTATCTTTTTAAAGACTTTACTACACAGATTGCTTTTATATAACAATTATATAACAATGTCTTCAATTATTCTAAATATGTTATTTCTCGTTGAATATATTTAATTCTCATATTGGGATCAAAAAAATATGCACTTCCATTCTATCATACATCTTTCGATTAACAGTATCCAGTGCATATTTTGTATTTTTGAAATCAACAGTTTCGACTTCCCAAATTATTTTGTTTGTGTTAAACAGGTACCACTTAAAATTCATGTGCCATACAGATTCAAATTCAGTCTCATGACAAAATATTTTAGCGAAAGGTCTACAACAAAATTATCTAGCCATATCACTGTTGTCCTTGTGATATTTAAGAATCTGTAACTGGAAAAATACATTTTTTCTCCATATAAAATTCAAACTACATAGTCTTACAAAAGTGGGAGCAGATTTATACCGCTGTGTATGTTCCTAGTTCATGCTCGTCAAGAACATGCAAAAAAAATGAAAATTTTCTTGACCATCACCTTAGCAATAGACGTTTTTTACGTCGGCGTCCCTGTTTCGCGTGGAATATCAAGTTCAATTGTTTATAAAAAAATGTTATAATTCTAGGAGCAGATTTATACTCGCTGTGTATGTTCCCTAGTTCATGCTCGTTAGAATATGCAAAAAAAATGAAAATTTTCTTGACCATCACCTTAGCAATAGACGTTTTTTACGCCGGCGTCCCTATTTCGCGGGAATATCAAGTCAATTGTTTATAAAAAATAATTTATAATTCTAGGGAGCAATTTATACTCGCTGTGTATGGTTCCCTACACCGAGAGAAAAAAAGTGTTGTATTAACTAATAAAATGGTGTATTGAACACTTTTTTCTTTTTCAATATGAGCAATGATATGCTAGTGTTAATGCAATACGTAAAAAAATGTTAAATTGCGTTAGTTAACTGAATAATAATAAATGTTATAAGAAACAGACTACGCGTGATTCTTTGAACATGTACTTAATTTTCCATTAACAATTCTACCTGCTAATTGAATAATACAACAACATTATCCCAACACAGTTACTTGTTGTAGACACACGAAGTAATAATTGTCTCTATAATTTTATAATATTGGTTTAGCACTATAAAATGTTGATTCAAAACTTATATTGTTTCATTTAACTTACCTGTAGTATTCATCGAATGATTATTTGCATGTAATTCAACACCTTTAGGTGGTATATACCAAAAAGATTTTCTTTTAGTGGAACCATTTTCGATTATGCTTAAAATCACGTTACTGATCGGGCGAGTTTCATCGATGGATCCATCGATTACTGTTCATTAATGTATTAAACAGAGATATACTGTAATCGATGGATCTATCGATGAATTAAAATCCGCCCGCACATTCTAGCGATTAGTCCATTGATAGCAACGCATAGCTATATATGGCCTAATTAGGAAGACTATAGCAGGTAATAGAAGAAAAACATTTACGGCATTATAATACTAAACTTATATTAGCTTAATAACATAACTAAAAATTACAAAGGTTTTATTCATACATTTGAAAGGAAAGCACAATTTAACGTTTCATAATAAATCATTAATAACAACATTTAACCAAAATTCGTTATCAGCATTTACTGATTCGTAATATTACCCACCAAATAATTCATTATTTTCAACGGAATTGGTTTTTAGTCATATTATCGATTTACTTAAACAATTAGAGGCAAAATGATTTTTTAGGATTATATTATCACATATTTTACATAAGCTGACACTGTTTTGCGCATGCGTAAAATTACAACGTATACACCGACCTGTTCTAGAATTGTTCGAATCCGTTACAAACGATCTTATTTGAATTTGCCGGACACCTCTTTCCAATGATCTTCCATCCTTGTGCGGCCCTTGGGTGAAACGTGTCTTCTGTCTTGCTCCTGCATCCGGCTGTTCGATAGCTGTGTTTTCCAGCGTAATTTCAATATTATTTAAAATTTCTCGAACTTCCTTTTCCAATACAGTGTAACAGCGTCGCTGCTTATATTTCGGCTGTTTTCCCACTGCAATCACTCGCGGTAGAATATAATTCCCAATCTTCTTTGAATTGCCTCCAATTTTTTGCTAGGTCGCCCTCCATTTTCATCTTCTCGGGTTAAGATATATTCTCCATTTTGTTTTGTTCCTTTCTGACACTTTTTTTATATAATTTGTTGCACTTTTTCTTCCTTTCACCGATTTTTTTTTTGTATTTTGTTGTTTTTTATTTTGACTGCGCCATGTTATATATATATTCCGCGATGGGTTTTGATTATCTTTATTATTCAATATTAACGTTACAGAAACTCACAAACATAGGTCTTATTGCTACGGAGGTTGGATACTGACTGACTATACGCATGTGCGATCACCTATATGTAATAGTTTAAATATTACATTTTCATTGAGTTAACACCGATAGTAATGATTTAAAAGAACACCTTTTTCAAATGTCAAATCGACAATTTGTGGGATTAAACAACAAGATAAAATATTGGTTCACGCCTGAACACTATAATCTTGTTAAATTAACTCTAAATGTGCAAACAATATAAAATATTTTGTTTCAAATAAGTGCATATGATTCACTAAATGCAACATTGTTAAATCAATGCTCAAATTCGTGACACTACGAAAAATGTTGAAATAACCATTTCATCTCTCTCAGATGTAGTTCATGCTCGTTAGGAATATGCAAAAAAAAATGAAAATTTCTTGACCATCCCCTAGCAATAGACGTTTTTTACGCCGGCACGTCCTATTTCGCGTGGAATATCAAGTTCAATTGTTTATAAAAAATGTTTATAATTCTAGGAGCAGATTTATACTCGCTGTGTATGTTCCCTAGTTCAGCTCGTTAGGAATATGCAAAAAAAATGAAAATTTCTTGACCATCACCGTAGCAATAGACGTTTTTTTCAGTCGGCGTCCCTGTTTTCGCGTGGAATATCAAGTTCAATTGTTTATAAAAAAATGTTATAATTCTAGAAGCAGATTTATACTCGTGTGTATGTTCCCTAGTTCATGCTCGTTAGGAATATGCAAAGAAAAAGAAAAATTTTCTTGACCATCACCTTAGCAATAGACGTTTTTTACGTCGGCGTCCTATTTCGCGTGGAATATCAAGTTTCAATTGTTTATAAAAAAATGTTAATAATTCTAGGAGCAGAATTTATACTCGCTGTGTATGTTCCTGTTCATGCTCGTTAGGAATATGCAAAAAAAATGATAATTTTCTGACCATCACCTTAGCAATAGATCGTTTTTTACGCCGGCGTCCCTATTTCGCGTGGAATATCAAGTTCAATGTTTATAAAAAATGTTATATATTCTAGGAGCAGATTTATACTCGCTGTGTATGTTCCTAGTTCATGCTCGTTAGGAAATCAAAAAAAAATGATAATTTTCTGACCATCACCTTAGCAATAGAACGTTTTTTCCCGGCGTCCCTATTTCGCGTGGAATATCAAGTTCAATTGTTTATAAAAATGTTATAATTCTAGGAGCAGATTTATACTCGCTGTGTATGTTCCTAGTTCATGCTCCGTTAGGAATATGCAAAAAAAATAAAATTTTTTGACCATCACCGTAGCATAGACGTTTTTTACGTCGGCGTCCTGTTTCGCGTGGAATATCAAGTCAATTGTTTATAAAAAAAATGTTAAATTCTAGGAGCAGATTTATACTCGCTGTGTAATGTTCCCTAGTTCATGCTCGTTAGAATATGCCAAAAAAAAATGAAATTTTCTTGACCATCACTTAGCAATTAGACGTTTTTTACGTCGGCGTCCCTATTTCGCGTGGAATATCAAGTTCATTGTTTATAAAAAAATGTTATAATTCTAGGAGCAGATTTTATACTCGCTGTGTATGTTCCTAATTCATGCCCGTTAGGAATATGCAAAAAAAAATGAAATTTTCTGACCATCACGTAGCAATAGACGTTTTTTACGTCGGCGTCCCTGTTTCGCGTGGAATATCAAGTTCAATTGTTTATAAAAAATGTTATAATTCTAGGAGCAGATTTATACTACGCTGTGTATGTTCCCTAGTTTCATGTCGTTAGGAAATATGCAAAAAAAATGAAAAATTTCTTGACCATCACCTTAGCAATAGACTTTTTTACGTCGGCGTCCTATTTCGCGTGGAATATCAAGTTCAATTGTTTATAAAAAAATGTTATAATTCTAGGAGCAGATTTATACTCGCTGTGTATGTTCCCTAGTTCATGCTCGTTAGGAATATGCAAAAAAAATGAAAAATTTCTTTGACCATCACCTTAGCAATAGACGTTTTTTACGTCGGCGTCCTATTTCGCGTGGAATACAAGTTCAATTGTTATAAAAAAATTGTATAATTCTAGAGCAGATTTATACTCGCTGTGTATGTTCCCTAGTTCATGCTCGTTAGGAATATGCAAAAAAAAATGAAAATTTTCTTGACCATCACCTTAGCAATAGACGTTTTTTTACGTCGGCCGTCCATATTCGCGTGGAATATCAAGTTCAATTGTTTATAAAAAAATGTTATAATCTAGAAGCTGATTTATACTCGCTGTGTATGTTCCCTAGTTCATGCTCGTTAGGAATATGCAAAAAAAAAATGAAAATTTTCTTGACCATCACCTTAGCATAGACGTTTTTTACGTCGGCGTCCCTGTTTCGCGTGGAATATCAGTTCAATTGTTTATAAAAAAATGTTATAATTCTAGGAGCAGATTTAACTCGCTTGTATGTTCCCTATTCATGCTCGTTAGGAATATGAAAAAAAAATGAAAAATTTCTTGACCATCACCGTAGCAAATAGACGTTTTTACGTCGGCGTCCCTGTTTCGCGTGGAATATCAAGTTCAATGTTTATAAAAAAATGTTATAATTTAGGAGCAGATTTATACTCGCTGTGTATGTTCCCTAGTTCATGCTCGTTAGGAATATGCAAAAAAAAGGAAAAATTCTTGACCATCACCTTAGCAATGACGTTTTTACGTCGCGTCCCTATTTCGCGTGGAATATCAAGTTCAATTGTTTATAAAAAAATGTTATAATTCTAGGAGCAGATTTATCTCGCTGTGTATGTTCCCTAGTTCATGCTCGTTAGGAATATGCAAAAAAAATGAAAATTTTTTGACCACACAATGCAAGACGTTTTTTTACGTCGGCGTCCCTATTTCGCGTGGAATATCAAGTTCAATTGTTTATAAAAAAATGTTATAATTCTAGGAGCAGATTTTATACTCGCTGTGTATGTCCCTAGTTCATGCTCGTTAGGAATATGCAAAAAAAAATGAAAATTTTCTTGACCATCACCTTAGCAATAGACGTTTTTTACCGTCGGCGTCCCTATTTCGCGTGGAATATCAAGTTCAATTGTTTATAAAAAAAGTTATAATTCTAGAGAGCAGTTTATACTCGCTGTGTATGTTCCTTAGTTCATGCTCGTTAGGAATATGCAAAAAAAAATGAATAATTTCTTGACCATCACACTTAGCAATAGACGTTTTTTACGTCGGCGTCCCTATTTCGCGTGGAATATCAAGTTCAATTGTTTATAAAAAAAGTTATAATTCTAGGAGCAATTTATACTCGCTGTGTATGTTCCTAGTTCAGCTCGTTAGGAATATGCAAAAGAAAATGAAATTTCTTGACCATCACCTTAGCAATCAGGCGTTTTTTACGCCGGCGTCCCTATTTCGCGTGGAATATCAAGTTCAATTGTTTATAAAAAAATGTATAATTCTAGGAGCAGATTTATACTCGCTGTGTATGTCCTAGATCATGCTCGTTGGAATATGCAAAAAAACATGAAAATTTTTTGACCATCACTTAGCAATAGACGTTTTTTACGTCGGCGTCCCTATTTCGCGTGGAATATCAAGTTCAATTGTTTATAAAAAAATGTTATAATTCTAGGAGCAGATTTAACTCGCTGTGTATGTCCCTAGTTCATGCTCGTTAGGAATATGCAAAAAAAATGAAAATTTTTTTGACCATCACCGTAGCAATAGACGTTTTTTACGTCGGCGTCCCTGTTTCGCGTGGAATATCAAGTTCAATTGTTTATAAAAAAAATGTTATAATTCTAGGAGCAATTTTATACTCGCTGTGTATGTTCCTAGTTTCATGCTCGTTAGGAATATGCAAAAAAAATGAAAATTTTCTTGACATCACCTTAGCAATAGAGTTTTTTTACGTCGGCGTCCCTATTTCGGTGGAATATCAAGTTCAATTGTTTATAAAAAAATGTTATAATTCTAGAGCTGATTTATACTCGCTGTGTATGTTCCCTAGTCATGCTCGTTAGGAATATTGCAAAAAAAAATGAAAATTTTCTTGACCATCACCTTAGCAATAGACGTTTTTACGTCGGCTCCTATTTCGCGTGAATATCAAGTTCAATTGTTTATAAAAAAATGTTATAATTCTAGGAGCAGATTTATAACTCGGTGTATGTTCCCTAGTTCATGCTCGTTAGGAAATATGCAAAAAAAAAATGAAAATTTTCTTGACCTCACCTTAGCAATAGACGTTTTTTACGTCGGCGTCCCTATTTCGCGTGAATATCAAGTTCAATTGTTTATAAAAAAATGTTATAATTCTAGGGAGCAGATTTATTCTCGCTGTGTATGTTCCTTAGTTCATGCTCGTTAGGGAATATGCAAAAAAAAATGAAAATTTTCTTGACCATCACACTTAGCAATAGACGTTTTTTACGTCGGCGTCCCTAATTTCGCGTGGAATATCAAGTTCAATTGTTTATAAAAAAAATGTTAATAATCTAGGAGCAGATTTATACTCGCTGTGTATGTTCCCTAGTTCATGCTCGTTAGGAATATGCAAAAGAAAATGAAAATTTCTTGACCATCACCTTACAATAGGCGTTTTTACGCCGGCGTCCCTATTTCGCGTGAATATCAAGTTCAATTGTTTATAAAAAATGTTATAATTCTAGGAGCAGATTTATACTCGCTGTGTATGTTCCCTAGATCATGCTCGTTAGGAATATGCAAAAAAACATGAAAATTTCCGTGACCATCACCGTAGCAATTGATGTTTTTGGCCACAGATGTAAACATTTTCAGACGACGGAACAGTTTAGCATTTAGTGCGATTAATTATCGAATACCACGGTTAATTACTAGTGCTTTTTTATGAAAATCATTTCATTTTAACGAAATTATAGTATCATATGTTGTTTTAAGCACTATTCGTCGCCGAAATATCTATTGCTGAATCTATTGCTAACTTTCACACCGGTAATAATAACTTCTGGAGCAGCTTAAACAGCTCCCGGAATAGCTTGAACAAATCCTAGAAGAGCTTAAACAGCTCCTGTAACAGTTAATTCGTCCTGGAATAGCGTAAACAGCGTCAATAGCTCCCGTTGTTACAGGAGTCGTTTAATCTTGTTCCAAAAGCTGTTTAAGTTGTTCCAGGAGGTGTTTAAGCTGTTCCAGGAGTTGTTTCAAGCTGTTTCAGAAACAACTTAAACCGATCTCACGTACTCTGATGCGATCAACGGTCTTCCATCTCCTTACGACCTCCGTATTTGGAGTTGGAGATTCGAGGGTACCCCATCGTAGAGCATAGGGCCACTTGATGCGGAACCCCAGCCGCTTTAGCTCTCTAGCGACAGTAATAGATATCCGGAAATACATGAAGTAAAGTAAATTTAGATCCCCCATGTAAACCTTATGGGATTTTGTGTAGAACCAGCTTAGTGCAATGACCAATATTTGCACCAATTTCTTTTTTTTGTTTTCTTCTCATTTTATAACAAGCTTATCACCAATGCAACTGTTATTTTTTTTTTTCGAAATTCCGTACTACTTGTAGTACTATAAAATGCACCATCTGTGGCCTGTTTAAATCTGTTGCAAGACTTTTGTCTTACGATTAACGCAACAGATGACAGCAAATAATAAAGAACCGACATGTTGAATTCAGATTGTACCCATTCACTTCATACAGTTTTTTTTTATGATTGGCATAAATTAAAAAAGAAACTCGAGGCAAATGGTATTAAAATAATGAAATAGCGCTAGCGGCAATTTTTGTGGCGATACAACATATGACATTCGAAGACCTACTCTCAGAGTAAGGTTATCAGGGTTTCCCTTACTCCTTAGCAAGTGCTAAGAGGCAAGTCACTCCACAGACGCAACGAACCTCTAAAATTGACGTAAGCTATTGAGGGATGATAAGGAATGAATTACAATAAAATTATTATCAAAGGCGCCGCTTATAAGTAATCTAATTCTAGTCTCATTTCTTCCCTGGTTGAACGTCATTGTCATGGTCTGGTCATGGTTGCCAAAGAAATTCGTTCTACACTTCTCAAACGAGAAATTCCTTACTTACAGCATCCACTTTCTATAGTGACAACATTAAGAAACTGTACCACTGTTGCTTTTCCTTAACTAGTGATTTAATTGGTATTTAGTCAACAGTTAGGAATGCTGGATAACTAATAACTTTTTTTCTTTATGCCATTTCAGGTATGACCCTTTGAAACTCTCCACCTAATAGTAACAATTTAAAGAGCTTTGAAGGCTGTATCATCATTATCGTAGGCATATGGCCAGTCACTTAAAAAAAGATCAACCCCTGCTGAGTAGTTACTTTATAAATAAGTTATATATTTTTTTTTTTCGTTAAAATTATACTTTTCTAAAGTAAAATGTTGCCTTTGCTGGAGAGTATGTTCTTTCAAACAACGCAATCGGTATTTTACAAGAGAGGGATATTTTTCTGTTTAATGACGAAGGGTTTATTTTTTTTAAGTGCAAAAAATAGAAAATATAGGTATATAAATTATTTTTGGTAGTGCTGAGCCAGGATAGTACTATATTCATAGCGGAAACTATAAAACATAGTTTGTTTTCAATAGCAAATTCTATATACTATCGATAGTGCCTATCACTAACTTTTGACCACTTGAAATTGTCAGAGGAAGAATTAATTCTTCCACCCGTTCTATCACAACAAAATAGGACAAAATGCGCACACATTACTTTTTATAACGCCATTACTGTTAGTGTATTAATGTACTAAAAGCATGATTGTCATACACTTAAAAGGGGATTCAATCTGTAGCGCCTGTAAGATTATTTGCAACTCTGTAAGCAGCTAAAATGCATGCTTATAGAATTACAAATCACATCGTAAGTGCTACAGATCTGCATAGAATCCCACCATAAACCTTAATCTTCTTTCCATATAAGATCCTATTTTAGGTGTCGGGACATAGACAATGTTTAAAATTCCATATTTGAGTATGTCTGGAGCTGCTATTATTTTCTATTTAATTACAGTATGTACCTAGCTTTATTTAAAACCTAAAACTAAAAACTTTATACCCATTTTGTGGGTACTTTCATTGAAGTTTTAAAATGTTGGTATAATTTATTATAAGGTACTCTGAGTATTAGATTACAACTAGTTTTTCCATATTGGCGTTACTTTTGAAAAAAAAAACACTTAATTGAGTAAAAATTAAGCAACAAAATAATTTAATTATGTTTTGAGGATCAAAAATAAAATACTGAATTCTCTTTACTTTTCCTCTCTTATTTTTTTTAACAAACAAAGCATTAATATACGAAAAATGCCTATATATTTAAAATTTTTAAATAATAATCTTAATAGTTCGTCAAAATTAAATGTAAAATTGAATTAGAAAATCGAAAATTATTACGTTGCCTTGTCTGGAAACAAGAAAAACTAAACAAATTGATGATCAGATTCGCCGCAATTTATCTTACTTCCACATAACTGGGATAGCGTGACGCTTTGAATGTATGTAATTAGCTAAAATGCACATTGGCTTTCTCACTTAAATTAATGCGAATTATAAAGGATCATTGCACTACTTTCACAAATAGCGCTAAATATGAGGCATTACTAATTCAATTCAACATACCTGTGATATATCCTACACGTCGAGTTGTTGATCCTTTTATCACTAGCATATCTCCTTCTGTCTTCAAACAGGTCTTTAACGGCGGTAACACCAAGAACAAACAATACCGGAATCATAGCCACTTCTTTGCCAAACGCGCTTATTGCGGGGACCCAATTTAATAACACGATGAAAATAAAATACAAATTAGCTACTCTATGAAATTGTTCTAACAAATTTTTCGGTAAAAACGATAATAACGTATACTTCGTCGTCCTTATTTTATTGTTTGGTCGCGAACCGTTTGGATGTTCTCTTTTGGGAGTTTTTGGTGGTACAGTATGATTGGGCACAATAATTCGAAATCGTTCTTCTTGTTCATACCTAGGTGCTCTTCGTAACACAAAACATAAAAATCTTCTCCACATAGAAGGGGGTGCAGAACGTCTGAGAGTATAGATAGACTCAGATCTGGAGGCTTGTCTTGAGTGGCCTTTAGCTGATGTTTTTGAAGCACTGCCAGAAGCTGTATCACTTTCTTTGTGTCCAGGAGGTAAAATAAAGTCAGTTTTTGATCCAACTCTACTATGACCCGGACGCATACTTCCACTTTCTGGTATCTGTCCTTGCGAAAATGCTCTCTGATGACCCCTGCTAGATTTAAGTGCAGAACGTCCCACAACATTTCCAGAATTTGTCGAACCCAAAGTAGCACCTCCTCCATGGCTAGCGCTTCTACCATGACCCCGTATCATCTCTTGAGTCCTAATTTCTGGAAACGTATATGTAGAACATTGCACGGGCCCATCCATCTGTGTACCATTATTAACAGTTTCATTTGCTTTGCCACTTCCCGACATCATTCCATCTAATAATTGTAGTACCTACATATGCTCTTCTTGAAAATAATGTCTTTTTCATCACTACGATATCAAAAAAAATTTTGTTAGGATGCCTCGTTTTTTAAACACAAATCCGTCCAATGTAAATAAAAATGCACTAGCGGAACTAAAAAAATACACCCGATTTGCAGCTGTCGCAAAGAATGTTCATAAAATGTGTTCCGGAATTTATTGAAAATATTGATACGTAACGAAAAAGTTAATCGAGCAAGAAACAATACACATCACCTCATCCATACAATCCTGAACTAAACCTATTTTACCACATTTACTTATCCGTAAGCTATTGTTAAACGTCATATGACATAAAGCATCTTGCGCATGATCAAAAAATAAAATTATATACAATAGATATTTATGCATGTACTTATATTTCGTATTAATTTTGCATAATAAGAAATTCAAATTTATTAGTTTATAACTTCAACAATTTTGATTAATTTTCTTGAGTTTTATTGACCGTAAATGGTAGGTTTAAGAAACCATTGTTAGAGGGCAGCACATCTTAAGTAAAATATCGATTGCTTTCAATTTACTCGAATTTCGTTTGCAATTTACAAATATTTACACTTATTTTAAAGGTATTTTATTTTTATCTTAAAGTGTGGATAAATAATATTAGAAACATATAACCTGAGATTTTAAAAACATATCCAGATTTTTTGCTACACATAAAATGTGTAACTACAGATGGCGCTCAGTATTCCAGTTTTCTATGCTTTGTGTTCGTTGTTCGTGGGTACGGTGGCAATCAATTTAGTTCTTTTATTGTCGTAATATTGCAACTGTGCAAATTGACGTCGGCGTTTTCTGTACGACATCTGTTCTGCGCATAGAGGCCATCGTAGTTAATCCTAAGTTTTTCTCTGGTTGTCGATAGATTGAGATTTTAACGGAAAAATGGATGAAGAATACGACGCGATTGTTCTGGGAACTGGACTTAAAGAATGTATATTAAGTGGGATGCTCTCTGTTTCTGGAAAGAAGGTGCTTCACATAGACCGCAATAAGTATTACGGAGGGGAGTCGGCCTCCATCTGCCCTCTTGAAGAACTGTTCAGCAAATTTGGGGCACCCGCACCCGATGAATCATATGGTAGAGGTCGGGATTGGAATGTTGACCTAATACCGAAATTTTTAATGGCAAATGGCCAACTTGTCAAACTCTTAATACATACAGGTGTAACGCGATATTTGGAATTCAAATCAGTTGAAGGAAGTTATGTGTACAAAGGCGGAAAAATCTCAAAAGTAAGTACTTTCTAAAAAATGTTTATTACCAGAAAAAGAATGTAATTGAATTTATAATTAGGTTCCTGTTGATCAAAAAGAAGCACTTGCTTCTGATTTGATGGGAATGTTTGAAAAGAGGAGGTTCCGTAATTTCCTTATTTATGTACAAGATTTTCAAGAACAGGATCCCCGGACATGGAAGGATTTTGACCCAAATGTATCTAATATGCTGGCATTATATGAAAAATTTGGTCTAGATAAAAATACACAAGATTTCACCGGACATGCTTTGGCTTTGTATCGGGATGATGAGTATCTTGAACAACCAGCCATTCAAACAATTAGACGCATCAAATTGTATTCAGATTCATTAGCACGTTATGGAAAGTCACCATATTTATATCCTATGTATGGATTGGGAGAACTGCCACAAGGTAAGTGGAACAATTACATATAATTAAGTTTCCTTAATGCATTTTAGTAACAGCAGTAATAATTTTAAATTTTAATGCATAAGGTCATTGACAAGTGATTTTCAAGGTTAAGTAACTGTCTTTGAAATAAATTATTATTAGACCATATAGTCTAGGTATGATGGACTTGTAATCAAATAGATTTATGGTTATCAACCTGATAAGTTTTATTCCATTACATTTCACACTCATCCTTGATAATGATATAATAGAATTGTTTCTTTTTACTATATGTATGCATTATTCTGCAGTTTTATGTGCAATACAATGGCATGAAATTAAATATGACCAACAAGTTATAATTTGTTATAACTGTTGAACAGGGCGTTTTCTTATTGATTCATATTTGATTGGTAAATACTTTTCTCATTTTTTTTGCAGAAAAATCAATAAAAAAATAGTTTGTAGTTTTATAAAACATGATGTTTATATTCCAGAAATATTATTAGCCAATATAAGAAGGTATATAACAAAATCCATAAACGCAAACACAAAAAATAAAATCGGGTAGCACCAAAGTGAATGCCAAATCATGGAATTCATAACCAGAAATGTAAAAAAAAAATTAAGGTAGGACTTTAAAATAATATAGTTTTGGTTAAATATTTAGAAACATATTTGTATCAGCTGCACAGTTCATTCATATTCTCTGAGAAAGATGGCAGACATGAGATAACTTTTTTAAGTCAGTTACATTACTATAGATATTGTAACTTGTATGTACTGATGTTTTACTTGGCACCACAGCAAATATATGATTTAAAATTGCATAAGCTCTAAACCCCGCCCGTGGGATGAAGGGATTACTAGTTATTTAATCAGTTTTGAAAACATTAAAAGATAAATAAATTTATCACCTGGATTTTGTCTACGTTTATGGTTTAATGTATTTTGTATCCAATTTTTCTTATTTATTTGCAGTCACCACAAAAAGTTCCCATAAAATGTATGTTTCTATTTCCTGCATGATCTTATGAGTGTCTACTCAGACAAACTATAGTCTGCACTTACTACTTAATACTTTGATCTATTTTGACAATTTTTCACATATTTCATATACTACTACTATTTGTATATTTAAGTGTTGAACGCTGCCCCCGACGATAAATCCAAAAAAAAATGCAAACAAAAAAAATCGTGAAAGGCTTTATTTATAACGTAATTTGCTAAATATTATAGGAAAAATAACATATTGACTGCATTAAGGCAAGATTCAGAGGGAGCAAACTTCGACTATCAGAAAATCACTGTTTGTGCATTAAGTAACTTGAGTTGGGCAATTGTTCGGCAGAGCAGATACGCATTGCGACGCGGGCCTCAAATAATGTAATATAAATAAAGCAAATCAATCATATTATTGTAATTTATAAAACATAAGTCATATTAATAGAGTTGTGCAAATTTTCCTTGGGGACAAAATCGGATAAAGCGGGCCACCTTGCGATGCATTCGCATTTTATATCACTACATATTTAGATAAAATAAATATTTTTACATTTTATAAGAAAAACAGGTACTGTTGTTACAACACAAATTTGTTTTTGTGAGAAATATAAATCGAGAAACTATTTAATAAACTTTCGCACCGCATCAAGCGATGGTCTCCTTTTTCCCTTCCGCACGTTCGTTATATTTGATAATTATGCGTCCGCCTTATATAAAGATCTGCTGGATACTGACTTGCAACTCTACGGTTCATCTTTTGCCCAACTCTACTTATTATACCTTGTTCCAAAATTAGGAGTGATTTAAACGACTCGCACAAAAAAAAATTGGCTTTCGCATAATCTTGTTTACACATTAAAAAATATTCCGGAAATCGTCATTATCTCATTTTTTATTTAAACTATCAATGCGACCTGTAAACAGGGTCAAGTTTTTATTTTCATCGATGATCGAATCAGGGAAGAGACAAGCCGAGAAGCGACACGGTTCACTTGCATGACCATATGCTCTGTGTGTATGACTTCTGACAGCACTGTCAAAGTGGGGGTGCCTATTAATTAGAATACTTCTTGTATTAATACATCCTCCAATAAACAGAAAGCTGTCCAGACTATTTAAACCTAGTGTAAAGAACAATGCTTGTGAACTAAAGCCGAAGTATTGAATGATTATTTTTGTGGTATTGGGGTGAACTTGTGGGTCGGATACCTGGAGATAATAGCCGTTATTTAAATAGCATTTATGAATAATATTGGTCTGTCTTCAATCTTTCTACAGCCTGTTGACGCTGTCGAGGTATTTCAACTGATCGAAAATCTTAGCAACTCTAAAGCTTTATATTATTATGACTTATATTATTTGGTATTGAAATTGGTTAAAAAGTGTTATCAACGCGTATAGCATACTTTATAGATCTGTGTTTTGAGAAGGGCGATTTTCCTGCTTGTCTAAAAAGTCAAAAGTCTCTTCAATTTTTAAAACCGGTGATAGAAGGATCCCTCAGAACTGCCGACCTATCCATCGTCCCAATATTACCTAACTTGCTGGAGTCTGCATTTAAATCTAAACGGCACAAATATTTTGAAAAGATTAACTATTTTAATGCCAACCAATATGGAATGGTAGAAACACCGTCCAGGCCTTAATGGAGTTGTATGTGGCTGCCAAGCTAGATTGAGGAAGCGTGATTTCGAGTAGTTTTTTTTGCCTTACCAAGGTTTTCAGTTGCGTATCATACAGTATATTGCTCAGCAAACTTCAGTCTGCTGGTATTAGCGAACCCGCCTCATCTTTTGTCAGACTTCGTGTGTAAACCAACAGTGAAACCTCAAGGGGGAAATAACTTAGATTTTTAAGTATACAGGTGATACGACCGTCGTGATCTCTGACATTGACGGGCTAGCCAATGCGTTCCGGATCTCCCTCTCTCAGACCGCCGATTATTTTAGTAATAATAAATTATCACTAAATTTTGATGAAACCCAAACTATAACTTTTCCTCAAACCCTCACATTAAACTACTTGATCAGACTCCAGAAAAATATCTAGGAGTAACATTCGACTCCAGGATAACATGGGAGGCTCACATAAACAGCCTATCGAGTCGCGTATCAAGTTGTATATTTATGTTGAAAAATTTAAGGTGTCTTGTAGATGTGTCAGCCTCACTCACAGCATATCGCCCTCTGTTTAATAGCATAATGACTGACGCAATTTACTTTGGGAGAGTTCTGCGCATGTCGATAGAATTCTCATATTGCAAAAGAGCGCAATTAGAATAATGAACTATCTACTACTCTCGATTCCTGTAAACTATTGTTTAGGTAGCTACAATTTCTTGCAGGCAATGTGTTATTATGTTTAAGAGTGTGTTATGTTTGCTAGGGATAACCTACATGTACTCAAAACAAACCTTATATACTAGTAGACGTGAACAATTCTTGCAGCCTGATTTCCCTTTAAAGAACATCAACTCCTTCAGGTATCACTCTATAAAATTTTACAACCTATTGCCAAAATCATGGAGGGAGATAAATAAAGTGTTTTTGCACTCAAAGTTAAAGCCTTTCCAAAACACAATCCAATGTTTGATATCCAGGAGTTTGTCGAGGCAGTAAGAAATATATAACTCACTCTTTTGTAATGTTTTAATGCTTAAAATATATTTATATTTTGTATTTTAACACACATTTAACACTTATGACCATGTGTATACATATTTTTGGCATGCTTGGGGGACATCTACGATCGTCAAAAAACTACAGATAATTACCATCTACAACTGTTACAACATACAATAACTCAAAAGAATATATCACCTAGGTAGAGAACAAGATTTTTCTTTGTTTTTCTTCTTAACGGTTATTTACTCGAAAACTATAAACATTACAAAGTTAAAACTTTCTGGGATTGAAAATTATATGTAAAGCTACTTTAGAAAAAGAAATTAGCCAAAGCTATGTAAGGGTCGATTACACTATTTATCTTTGAAATCCCTTTTTTTTTAAGTATAAACATTTTTTTAATAATAACTATCTTTCTACTGCAATGAATATTTTAAAGTTCTATGCTTTAAATCGTAACAAAAAATTAATTTACAATATTCCATAGGTTTTGCTAGATTGTCAGCAATCTATGGAGGAACCTACATGTTGGATAAGCCGATAGATGAAATAGTCCTTGGGGAAGGAGGGCGTGTTGTCGGTGTACGGTCAGGCAACGAAATTGCGAAATGCAAACAAGTTTACTGCGATCCAACCTACGTACCAGATAGAGTACGCAAGAAGGGAAAAGTTATACGATGCATTTGCCTTATGGATCACCCCATTGCGAACACAAAAGATGCTTTGTCAAACTCAAATCATCATTCCCCAAAAACAAGTCGGCCGTAATTCTGATATATATGTTTCTATGGTTTCTTATACTCATCAGGTCGC
>RXPK01000087.1:1535429-1714320 GCA_004143645.1 Protaetia brevitarsis
TGCGGACCAATATGTCGAAAGCTGGCCTCATCGCCCGACTGACTCCTTTTCTATTATTTTTTTATATATGTATGTAGTGTGGGGTGTCGGACATATTCCTATCCATTGTCGCTAAATGATTTTTACTGTTGTTATACATGTGTCATAAAAGTTCTGACTGCGAGTGCTAATATACATCAGGAGTCATAGAAAAAGGGTTTATTATTGTAATCGCTTGCTTGGTGGGTAGGTATTTTATGAATACTTTGTGTGTGGGTTTTATTGGGTGTGATCAAAGGACAAATTTAACAAAGGATGAAACATTAATAAAACCATTTTCAGAGAGGATTTTCAAGCTTTCCAGAATTGCATACAGCACAATTAATTTTTAATTTCATATTCTCTTGGTTTTTAGGTCATAAATATTGAAAACATGAATGAATACTACCACGTTTCGTTTAATTTCAAAGCTTCTTTCAATGTATTAATAAATATAAATTGTAAAAAGTGAATTATAAAATAAAATGTTTGTTATTTAATAAATACAAATCCTGTTTGTTTACTAGGATTTATGAAATATATTATTATGTTTTAATTTAGAGATCTGCTGTTTAAAATAGGATGTTTGGATTATCTAGTTTTTGAAATTTATGTAATTAAATAGTTCTTTAAAAATATTGTATTCAGTTATCTGACAGACTACTCGTCAATTTAGACCAATGTAGGGCAAGCCACAGCTCATTCATCTACACCAGAACCAGAAAAGAAACTCCCTCAAAAACGAAATAATATAAATACCCAGCTACTTCCGTTAGTTCTTCAGCGTCTGTATTTGCCAAACATCACTGTAAACAGCAAAGCAGCAACAGTCTTAAAAAAAGTTGAAATAGATATGCAAGTGGTGAAAATGATCGCAGCGGTGTTCCAATCCGTCAGTATGACAAACAAAAATCCACAATTTCTAAAACTAGAGTCACGAATCACCACAAATCTATATGAATCTTTTGCAATATTTCGATACGAATCGTATTATACGAATCTTTAATTTTAGAAGTCATTAAGATTCGAATCACTAAACAAATCGCCCAGCGCTAATGTATATACATAGCAGCCAACCATTTCATCTATCTGTCTGATATTTTAAACTCCAGATGGTCTAACAAATATACCGACGCCAAAATCGTTTGTATGCTTGTTATGCTTGAACTCCTTAAACAGGTGCATCCACTATACGGAGCTATCAACCGAAAAGAAATACGTAGTACATACATACGAGCGAGCCTTCTCCATAAGGCACACACTCTAGGTTATAGAAGGGTTCCAAATTGTCTCTTTTTTGTTGGGAAATTATAACATTTGGGCCAAATTGAATTAACACTCAACTGTGGGAAATTTAACGCTATTTTACCAGGTACAATAGAGCTGTAAAGTAGCAGATATTAAACTTGATGGTTTTAATATTAAATTTGATATGGTTCAGAGATCTTCTGATGTATTTTTTTTTTTCGGGTGGAGTAGTGATGACAACTTTATTATTAACCGGTGGTATTTGACATCGAAGAATTCTTTTGATTTATTGTATACAACGTGTGTATAAATTGTCGTAAAAGCTACACGTAGCGGCATACTTCCTTCGTTTCTGAATCGAAAATCTAAATGGTAAAATATGTACTATGCTTTCATGCGTCTTCAGAGCCACTTGAAAGTAATATACATTTGGCAACACTGTAGTCGGCATACTATCGTAATGGTAGTTACAATACTTGTCAAAATTGACCAGACCCCAGAACTAACAAATGACAAATTGGATAACACAAATGCATAATAGGGAAAAGCAATAAGAAAGCTTTATTAAAAACAGAATTAGTAGTTTGATTTTTCGAACGCATCTCTTGTAATAAATTAGCGACACTATTACCTACGCATATATTCAAATTGATATCCGCCTGTTGTTAAACACATTTGCAATCTACGAGGTATTGTCTTATTACTTGTTCAAGCCCTTTCCGGTGTAATTTCTATAATCTGCCGCGTTAATTCGTCCTATAACTTCGTCAGCGTCTTTTGGAGGTGTTGCGTAAACTTTCACCTTTATGAAACCCCAAACAAAAGAGTCCTAAAGGATTTAGTCGGGAGACCTTGCAGGCCATAAATAGGACCACCGCGATCAATCCACCTGTTAGGGAAGTGTTTCATCCAACCAATCTCTCACATTACGAGAAAAATGTCGCCGGAGCTCCATCATGCATGTAAAACATGTTACGGCGTATATTCAATGGCATCTCGTCAATAACTTGTCTTGATACATTTATAATACCCGTTGGCATCAAGTCGATTTGGCAGATAGATTGGCCAACAGACGGTGATTTATTATACCCAGCCAAACATTAATTTGAAAACTTTCTTTGGTGACCGTATTCCCGAAACGCATGAGAATTTTCACCTGCCCAATGGTGAAAATTATGGGTATTGAGCACACCATCTCCGGTAAACATAGACCCGTCGTTCCAAAGAACACCTCTTAAAACAGTCCGCCATCTTCTTGACATCCTATTTAAGATACTATGATAAAAGTTTAAACGGTGTATGTTATCGTTTTCATAGAGCGGCTGCACCTTATTATATGGTATGGATAAAGAAGGTTTTTCACGTAGAACCAAATGAACGGTCTATTACTCGCGGATATTGAATGTGGACCGCCAACTGTCGACTACTGACGGAGGGATCTTCATGTACTGAGTCTAGAATTTTCCTCTTCCAGTTGTAATGTCACCCGTTATCTAAGTCGACTAGCGTTGGCATTTCTTTTCTTAAACGAACCAGTTTCACGTAGACGTGGTCCAGCCGTCGAAAATACGTTTCCAGTAGGATGTTTCCGGTTTGGAAAAACGTACGCGATATCCTGTTCTGCCATGTTAAGCATTTCCATTACAAAAACCGTATACCATATACATATACGAATATTCATTAAATGTAAAAAACATTGTAAATAAACAAAACAATAATACGAGATCTACTTGATTATTTTCTGAAACAGAAAAACTAATCAAGAGAATACGAGTAATCACGAAAAAGAGCAGAGCTTGCAATAAAATTGAACACTTCAGAATTAATGTCAAAAATTTGACAGTAATGTTTTTGATTGAAATCAAATTAGAAATAAAAGTCATTGTCCTACAATGTGTTTTTCATGAGAGGATGCTTATGTAGAAATGTTTGAAACCAGCCTCTAAAATCAAAAAGAAACTGTTTACGAAAAAAACAGGAATAAGAAATCGTCCTAATTCAAAATTGCAAGCTATCTATACCGACAAATAACGAACACAAACGCTTATTAAGGAACTAAAAAACTGAACTTCAAGACCTCGTGAAGAACTTGAAAGCATAGTACAATATTTTACCATTTAGATTTTTGATTCAGAAACGAACGAAGTATGTCGCTACGTGTAGCTTTTGCGATCAATTACACACGTGTATCAGAAACCATATTAATCAAGAGAAGGGGAAAACAGACATTTTATATGGTAAAGTTAAAAAAGTGTTAGCTGAATTAAAAAATCATCTTGCTCCAAGCCACAGATATGTTCCAATGATCGAAATTTTAATTCAGCTAACAGTTATTTAATAAATGAACTTTGCTGTCTGACAAAACCCACCCTGCAGCATTTTTCACTCAAAAACAATTTTTTTCAAGAAAATTTTGAAGCAGTTTTTAATCAGTTCTGCAAAAAAAAAATTGAAAAATAAGCCATTGAACGCAGTTTATAACATACTACTTCAAAAAATAATTTTTGAATTAAAAGTTCACTGTAAAATCCCCGATTTTATCATCACAGACTAACCTTTTCCGCTGAATACCACACTCATCTGTTTCCGCTTTTGGGGGTAGTCAGCACCGAATCAGGAAAAAGATGTTAGCGAATGATAGGCAGGGCATTATTTGTGTTCCAGTGCCATATGGTTTTGTTTCAGCTAATTTCTGTTAGTACCCTAGTCTTGCATGCGTACGTTTAAACAAGTCATGGGGATTTCAGTAAATGTGTGGAAGAAACAGATGCCATTGTGCGACACACCTGACCTTATATAAACGTAACGGTCAGATTTAATCGTATTTTTTTTGCCTTTTAAATTGCCGTACGGTAATTATATTATATGCTTTTGTATAGGGGTTAAAATCGTTAGTATTTGCATAAAATTACTGATGGAAAAGTTAAATTTTATATTGCTTTATCGTGTAAAATAATTCTTTACCTGTTTCCCTATCAGATCTCTCGTCAGCTGAAGTGGAATCTCCGAACATGTCTTGCAGATTCAAAGGTTCTTTGGGCTCCAATAGTAATTCGGTACCCGCTGGTACATCTGAGACGATTTCGTACCATAGCTGCGTGCAAAATAAAAGTAAAAAGAAATCTGCATGATTTAAATGCTTCTAAATTAGAATTTGCACAATCGCTATGATGATTAACTTACTTGTCCACCTTGCAGGAAGTGTCGTACGTTACAGGAACTTTTGCTGTGTGTACTTCGCACCAACTTCATCCAGTTTTGCGTCTCAATTGAACCGTCCAACCAACCCCTAACACTGGTTGCCTGCTACCACCTAGAAATAAAATTAAATTTCTTTATATGTATGTTATAGTTACTTTATTTTGTATTTTTAATACTAACGGCGCATCACGTCATGTTGTTCTAAACATATAATAACAAAGTTTTCTGGCCTATAATAGCAAATACGTTAAATATATGCTAGAAGTACAAAAATTGCCGTGAAGATGGCGCTTTTCCTATTTCACTACGGTAACTTTCCATGCTCGATAAAAGTTTTCTGCATGACAGACTCAAATATGTCTCATCTATTACTTTCCAGATAAATATTTCTTAGGAACCGTTATCATAACAGTTGCCAGATTGCATACGCTGGCTCATAATTTTTTCGAATTAATCCCTAATATGGAGAGGCAACTAGTAACTGAAGTGCAGTGGCTTTGGATGAGCATTAGAATTTTTTCTTATTTTGTTTGTCTTTTATACATTAAATTCTAATTAAATACACTCTACCAAGGAATTTTCATTTCGAGGATATTTTCCTTTTTGTTAGGATATATTATAAATACTGAACTGTTCGTTGTAATTTTAGTTGTGAGTATTCCAGACTGCCCCCAGTGACCAACTATATTTATTTCAAATTTTATAAATATTTAAAAAATATTAAATCTTTCTTGAATATTAGTTATATTAATATAATATGCATAAAATATTTATAGAAATATAATTAGGAAAACATTTAAAAATTATATATTTATGTAGCATTAATAATATTTTATTGCAAATGTTTTCTCAATATATTTTTCATAACTCTGCAAAACTATTTTGCTTTGTATTTCTGCAAATATTTATTCATATAAAAAAAAAGATTGAATTTTGCTTTTGTACATTTGGTGCGTAGGACGAAATAATATAAAATGGGTAAAATAATGCATACATATTAAGTAGGTATGTACCTATTTAAAATGCATAGTTAAAGAATAAATTAGATAATATATATCTAATCATGATTAATTAGTATCTAAGTTGAGCGCTGTAACTTTCTATTAAATATATTGTGTTTGTATTAATATTATTTTTAATATTTGTAAGTTGCGAACGTCAAACACAACACCTCTATTCATTACGGTGCCGGTTTATATGATTTATATTGTTTATGCGTCTATGGATTAGGTACATAGAATGCATACGCGCACGTGCGTATCATCAATGTTTTCATTCGTTTGTCCAGTTACATGTTATAGTTTATAAATAGTATGCAACGATTAGGGCAGATTAGGTTAACTGTGTAATTAATTGTTGCGGGTGTGTTTTAGTTTTGTGGTGACTACGAGGTAAGCAAAAACTTTGAAACATGTCATGGGCATTTATAAGATAATTGGAATGCTCAATATCGCTCATGTACAGAAATCGTTTAATAATAAATTGTAGGATTTTATGCATCATATATGTACTGCATCTACCAGATAAAATGCTAGTTGATTCTCTTAGAGATTCATCTCGGTAGATAAGCGTCATAACTCAAATAGAGTTAGAATACGTTGTGTTGTTTTATGTGTTGTACGTAGAATGTTTTCAAATATTATGAAATAAAGTAAAAATAAGTATCGTAAGTATTAGAATGTAGCTACCACTCTAATTATTGTAAAGGCTCCAAATGTATTAGTAGGTGTGATAAATGTTGTACGATGTTTATTCATGGTATGATCTAATACACATTGGCATTGTTTTAGAGGCCACAAGGAAACGCCATGAGAGCGCCACTACCGAAGATATGAAAAAAGCCATAGGGTGTACCTGGCACCTTGAGTATTTTTCATTTTTATTGGCTTTTTCAAATAAAATGATAATAAGTACGTTGTTTTTTTATTTAAAACACTTCAATTAAAAAATAGTGATTAATTGATAAACCTCAGTATGCCTTAAAAGATTGCCAGAATTATTGATTATTAACTTGTATGGTGAGTGTGGAAAAAACAAGTTCTTGCCTTTTAGACAACTCTATATGTTTCAACTTTCGTTATCGACGTATACATTCTAAATACCAAGAACAATTTTATTCATTTAAACAAATTAAAATAGATTGCATAAAAAATCTCATTTTCATATAAATATTTTCAAATATTTAGAAAAAATATAGCGCTTACATTAATTTAAAATAATGAAAGAAATATTTTAATTGATATTTTATCTATATTTAAAAAAAAAAAATATGAAAAATATATTCAAAAACCTCTTACGAAAAATATTTATAAAATATATTTTTAAAAATACCTATGTAATATTTCTGGCTGTTAGGGGCATGACAAAATCTTGGAAAACCCACATTTTAAAATTTAACTAATATGAATATTCCAAGTTACATGACAAAAATCTTACGGAAAATTACTTATATAGTTAAAAATATTACGTTTAAAAGTAAAATACCTGTATGGTTTTAGGGGTACAAAATTGTGACAAAATCCTACAGAAGTTTTACTAAAAAATTTTTAGTGTATACAGAGATTTCATTTGTAAATGATTACCGATTTACTTTGTGTTCTTTATCTATCTTTTTTGCGTAATCTCAAACATTGAATTTGTGAAAAATTAAGGTATTTAATTAATCCTCTTAAATGCGTTAAGAATTGTAAACATTGGAAGAATTCGAAAGTGCGTCTTGTAGTATATATGAGATCGCGTGAAAACTTTCCCACTAATCCAATTAAAGTCGCTTTTCTCGGCGTTTACAAGCGTGTGGTATTTCTGCATAAGACGAGTATAAATCACAACACTGCATTTATTTAACACAACTGAACTAACATTACCATATTTGCAAGAATAAGTATTTTATTAATGTAAGCTTAGGAGTGACGTAAAGATATATACAAGGTGGCGCAAAAGTAATGTCATAATTTGAATTGACCGCCATTTTTGCAGATGGCGCCAAAAAATTGTTTAAAATGCGTTGTTATTTTTTCGATCTCTATTACATGAAATGGTTGTTTTATCTAGTAGTGGATTTCATTTGAATACGTCTCATCGGTCGCATTTGTTTAGATTGAGTGACGTTTGGCTGTTGACGTGTCTTTAATAGTTAGTGAAATCCTCTACCATGATGTAATACGAACGGCTGAATGACTGCACATGCATTTCATGTATGACTTGTGATGCAACTCATTAGAAAGCTTGACGATTGTACATTGAACGATTTCCTGCCCGTAATGTCCCGACCGAAAAATCTTTGAAAACATTCATCGACGTCTTCGGAAACAGGCTCAATGAAACGAAGTGGAGGGCCAGGAAGATCAAAGACTGCAAGAACGGTACAATTGGGATAGAATGTGCTGGTGATGATAGAGGAAGATCCTGGTAGTTCTACGCAAAAAATTGCAAGTACCTTGAATGTAAGTCATCCGACAGTTTGAAAAATTCTTAAGGACAATTTGTTGTATCCATACCACATTCAACGCATTCAGGTACTACTACCTGCTGATTTTCCTCCACGTATTGCATTATGTCAATGGATCTGCAAACATATTCGCATCCTTCTATTCCTGACACAGTTCAACATCAGTTCTCGTTGAACTGTTTGCGTTTGAATTGTGGGTGACTATTTAAATGGACCGGTATTTCACCAGGAAAGACTTACTGGCGTGGTGTACCGCAATTTTTGGAAGTATCGCTGCCTGAGTTTCTGGAGGATAGTACCATACGCGACAAGAATTGCAATGTGGTTTATACACGATGGCTGCACCCACTACATTTCAGTTTTTGGGTTCGCTCATAATTTTTTAACAACAACATACGAAAATCGCTGGATTGGTCGAGGTGGGCCACACGCATGGCCTGCTCGATTCCCAGACTTAAACCCCCTAGATTATTTCTTCTGGGGATCTCTGAAGTCAATAGTTTACGCTACTCCAGTGGAGAATTTGGACGATTTGTGCAATCGGATAATTGCTGGTGTAACTCAATTGAAAGCGACCCCTGGTGTGTTTGAAAGAGTTCGACAATCAATGACGGAGAAGATTGAATGCTTGTATCCCAGGCTTGAGAAGAACCAATTTCGAACATTTATTGTAGATTGAGCAACTTTTACATTACTTTTTGATAATAAAATGTTGTTACTGTTGCAAATCTTGTTCGCCCTGTATTTTCGAAACAAAGGGGATTTACAAAAATCATCATAGGACAAAATATTCTTACACATTTTGGTGACACATCACAAACTATCAAACTGATGAGGGCGCGCATGCGCCGTGACCAACGATTAAAAAAGAAGGATGGCTCACCTTAATCAGGAAAGTATTTGAAAGCATGGTAATTAAGAATATTAAAACTAACAAATTTTTAGATTCTTTATGGTATTGCCTCACATATATCCATTCCTGCATATTTGTCGGGACACGCCAACCAGCACAACGAAAACTTACTTTCATCTTGCGTCTCGGAAATATAATTCATAATGTATTTAATCCCATTTTTCGTCACTTATTTATCCATGCAACAGTTAATTAACTAACAAATATACCCAATTATTCAAACTGTATAACATACTCGTGTGCATTTCTTCAAGTAATACACACAAAACCTATGCACAAATTAACGCAAATTCTTCAGTCGGTAATATCGAAAAGCCGTATTACGTAAACGACTCAAGAACAGGCGACATAGAAGCGGAATTATAATTCATAAAATACTTGTATCGTGTCTATAATGCGCTATACACACATAGACATAAAACGTACATACATATTAGATATATCTCCGTATATCTGCGGATAAAATCCGTTAGTTGTTGCTGCACTGCAAAAAGAAGAGTCCACGCATACTGCAAATGACCGCTTCGTGCCGTTGAAACTCGTTTGTGTACGTTTGGTATTCATTGACATTTTCACCTGCCTGCTCTATATATTATTATAATATTAGGAGTGCTTATAAGACATACATATAAATGCATGTAAATGCCATAGTTGGTTTTGTTTAGAAACAAAATGATTTTTAATCTTTGTGTAAGATGCAGATTTCCACATCATTCATTTATCGCCCGTATAGTGTTTTTAGTATTTCTATTTGGCCAGGGAATTACTATCTTTAATTGCATACAAACATGGATGAAAATATTCGACTAAAGAATCAGTAAGATTGTAGAGTAGAATTTTATCTTTATCTTGAAGTATATCCAATAAGTTTAGGCCTCTAAGGTGGCTTAGTTACATACAACACTGTCAGGTCTTCTAAAGAAGATTCTTGAAGCAGCCGGACAGTAACAGCAGATATGCTCCTCAACTCCCAAAAATTAATAATTAAATCTAATCTACTATATACACACCAAGAAATATGCTGGACGTGTTATCAATAATCATGCCGTAGAAAACAAGCAAGGACATGTTCAAACATGTCCACTCAATGCTTGCCAGTACAATATATTTTCTAATATTTTTCTTATATAAAAATCACTGTAAATTCTGTAAACTATTGACATTATTAAATAAAAAGACGTTCAGCTATAACAAACAGACTTAAATAGAATCTAACAAGCCGTGCGTAGCTCCTAATGTACCCACATTTGGCTGTGTGGTCATCCTCATCATTAATCTACAAATTCCTAATTTGATTGGCTCCAGAGCGCAAATGGGGGTGGTTTGAATGCTGTAGGAAACAGGCCAGGACATGTTCAAACATGTCCACTCAATACTCGCCGGTACAATATATCTATAAAAGTCATTTTAAAATTCTATAAAATTTAATGTACTTTTTGAAAAAAAAACTATTTAAAATAATTTCTCAAAATCCCCATGTGATGGAGAAAATTTAAAATTAGTTTCAGAATCAGCGTGAACTACACGTAACGATGTATGAGAGAAAATAATAATAATAATAATAATAATAATAATAATAATTAATAATAATAATAATAATAATAATAATAATACGCATATTTTTCCAACAGAACATGCCATAACAGGACAAAATAATATAATAAATACCATTATAGTGCTATAATAACTATCAACTAAACCTAAATATTTTAGTAAAATGTAAAGAAATACGAATTGTTCAAAAACATTTAAACTAAGCAAATTCCTGAGATACGTCTATTGTCGTTAATTGTGCATAAGTGTAAATGGTGCTCGCCTGAGTATATTGGACCTTTGAAAAGGATTATCTTAACAACATCAAAAACAACAGTATTTATCCGTAGGGTAAGAACAAAATTAATCTGCGAAAGCACAGCAGGGCAATTCAGTATCATTACAATCAACCGTTCCACAAAAAACTAACACTGAGCATCCGTCCTTCTGCTCTCCAAAAGAAAGAAACTTATGTCTATTAAATTAGATCAGTTATAATTCACTCCACATGGTGATAAACACGATCAATTTAAATGATAAATATTTAAGAATCTCATTTGGATTTTTTCAATTGCCAATTTCTGAACGGTGTAGTGTGGATATCAAGTCAGAGAGGCATATTCAAGCTTAGTTCTAACAATAGAGTTAAATAAAGTTTTTAAAAACAGTAAGCTCAGTAAACAATCTGCAGGAACGAATCAAAAAATCCCAAACTTTGAAGCAGAATTTACAATTTCATTAATATGATTGATAAATGTTACGCTGAATCAAAAAGAACCCCTAGATCCTATAAGTGGAATGCCGGAGGAATTGGTGGCCCATTTAATACCTTAAGGATACGTTAATAAAAGTATTACTTTTCACATAAGACCACTATGCGCATTTGTCAACATTAAGTCCAGTGGATTTTGATTACACTACTGATATAATAATAATAATAATAATAATAATAATAGACATTTATTTACCCAACAGGTAACCCCAATTACAGGACAAAAATATATAATATGTGAATACATTAACAAATATGTAGAAAATATTATACATTATAAAGAAAAGTGAATACAATTAAGAAAAATAAATATATTATGTGCAGTAGTTGCCCACGAAAATTTCTTCTTAGTAGCTTTTCCGCATTCGTGTCATGTGGTAGGTGGTGTCTAAGTAATGGTTAGTTCTTGGCGTTGGCATGGTTGAAATATTAGAATGATATATGATGTTAACTGTTTTGAAGTAGAACACAGTCAGATATGGATGAAACCTTGTTTGAATTTTTAAGTATCAGCATAAGCAGCGAATTACCGTCCAAGTGAAGTTTAATAACCATTATGTAAATATTTAATAAAAGTGGTCCCAAAGTTGGATCCCTGCGGACACTTGCAGTAGCAAGAACAACCAGATTAAAGCCGTTATAAGAAACATAGCATGTTTACGTTATATAATAAAGCCTCAATAAAATTCGTAATTGAGCGTAAAAGCCATAGTCTGATAATTTTGCAATCAATAAAGCATGTTAATAGTGTTCGAACGCTTTTGAAAATCCGTATAAGGACATATCACCTGTTTGCTTATCCATGGCTTCGCAAACAAACGTATCATTCAAAAATAGTTGTGTTATTCTCAATTGAATCGTGTTAGTGTATTGAACATATGATCGATCATGAAAGACATCTGATGTTAAAACACATCAAAAATTTTGCGAGTTCGATAAAATGTTAACTGCCTCTAATTTGTATATCAGATTTGTTCCCTCTTAAAAACAGGGGTCACTCTGGCTATTTTCCAAATTCAGGGAACACACCGGTGCGTATTGCTTAAATTAAGATGATAGCCCTTCACTACATTCCCACTTCACCTCTCTTAGTTTTTGTCTCGCCTTGATCTTCTTTTCTCCTTCTGTTGCTCCATCTCCTTCTTTCCCATCCACTTTATTATTGTATCTTTTTCACCGATTTTTCCTTGCTTGCTTTCTCTTTTGCTCTATTACGAGTGCTTACGCTTCATCTCCCTGTAAGATCCTCATTGAGTATATTCGTCAAGTTTGCAATTCTCAGCTTTGCTTATTCTGCACCATCTCATCCTTTTGTTTACGTTATTAGTTCACAACATGTTTGTTTCCAATTTCTTAGCATTTTTAACTTATGCCCAATCTAAATTTTTCTATTATATTTTTGTTGCTTTTTTTCAACACTCCTGATCCTCCGTATCCATGCTCAACCCTGATAGAATAATGTTGCTTTTCTTCTTCTTTTCATATATATTCATATTTCTTCTTATTTTTTATTTCTTTAATTTCTTTGTTTCCTTTCTAATTATTTCGTTTCTCTTAGTCCTCATTTTTTTTGTTAGCTTTTATTTACTTTGAAGCTCTTGTCGGTTCTTATGCCTACTTCCTTCTTTTAATTTTTGGTCTACTTCATTTCTTCATGATTTTAATATTATCTATTATCATCATCTTTCGCTCTGATTTGGTGGAGTCCTTTGGTTTTTTATATCTAAAAGCATTTTCAGTTCTTTTTGTCTTTCCGTTTTCTTTCTCAGTAGAGTAACATCACTTAACCATCTTTAAGTAATTCTTTATACATTTTAAATTCAAAATATTCTTAGCCTTCCCTGTTTTGTTTTTAATTTTCCTATGTTATATTCTTTAACGTATGTACATAGACACATCGACGGATACCATAATCTATACCTCTACGCATCAATATCCCGTGCGCATCCTAGAGTATCCCGATACGCTACCTTCCCAAACATTGTAAAACTATAAGTATGACATAATTTATTTAATTACTATATTCCTTTATTTATAATTCCCCTACGAGTTTTTGGTGTACGGGCACAAAATTATAGAAATTATATACCTGAGTAGAAATGTTTAGGATTAAGGCAGGCTAATATTATCAGTTCAATATAAGGTAAAGTCAGGTTAAGTGTGCAAGCCGGCGGCAAGTGTGTAGTTGTGTTTATATTTTTTTTAAAATTGAAATACGGACGTCCTCTTGTATAATACTTAATGTAAAAAGTTTTACAAACAAAATTCGCATCTCCTAAGTGTAATAACTTGAATATCTTGTGATAATCATACCATAGTTAAACAGGGCTCAGTTTAGTTATTACACTCATGGTTCGATAAAGGATAACGCCACTTCTTAGATGGTTCAAAAAATAACGCGCATCCCTATCAGAAATGCAGGTATATTATCATGATCCATGGTCAAATCGCTGTATAGTTTTTTACTACTGGCTGAACATCAAATGTGTTGGACAGTATTATTAGCGGTATTATAAATATTTCGGAACAATAGTATTTCTATTTCAAACATATTGAACATGATTGCTGTAAAATAGGGATAATTAGCAGGAATATACTCATTTTGTCATATTTTCAGTTCTAATCATTGAAGTTTAGAGTACTAATGTTATGTTTTTTAATAAATAGAAGAAAAAACATAGCACTTAGTCATATTTTTTTGCTCTGAATTACATACCTGAGCACCAATCAACATAACCTTTTTAACCAAGTTTTTCTTTTTCAACAACCTCCTATTTTTGACCGCGCCTGTACAATTCCTTCAGCCAATTAGCGCCCCAATCCCCAGGTACAACACGACAACATACAAGCGCAGCGAACGTTGGCAAGCGGCAAAAAGCGCGCTCTCGGATATTCGGCCTTTTTTCCGGTGCCTTTTTGTCTTTTTTTGGAGAGCGAACGGTCGCACACCGCTACTCTACTACGCCACTAGTAGATCGGGGTCTCTTTCGCCCATTCTTCGGTACGCAAGAATGCCGCGGCCGCACGACTCGCGGACAAGGAAAGACGCAGAGTTTATGAATCGCTATATCTGCTGCGCGGTCGTGCTGCGGCAATAACTGAGACACGCGTGCCAACTGCAACTAGAGTGTGGGTTTGCGAATACGGACGTTCGGTTTCCTGGCCGCAGGCACACGAGTTATTTAGATGCGATGATTTCAGTGCAGAGATAGAGCAGAGCGCTCGCGTTAATACATCAAATGGTACTTCCTCGTCGTATATGAGGTATCGGATAAATGAGGGAATTGGATTTTGCTGCTAATCTGCAGGCGGGTACTGCTGATTGATATAGTCGGTTTTGTAATCTCTAAAGATTGTTGATTCATACTTTCATACGCAAAGTCGAATATAGCGTATCGACAGAATTAATTATTATTAATAGGCATGGCGACGTCGCGTCGTGCAAATATCTAAGTATTCTGCAATAATCTTATTTCATACAAATCAAAAATCTTCACTAATCGCAAAAAAAAAATAATTCTGCCCGTAATTGCGGTACGTGCGACACCACGCTAGAGATACGGTACAGAGACACCCCAATCGGCACGCATCGGCAATTAAATTGCGGTCTCCGCGAAACAACGAAATCAGCCCTTCCCCCAATCGGTAGCAGATCCGAAATTCTTAATTGTGGGGACGAGGAAGCAACAGCTTTTACCCTTAATGGTGCTAGCATCGTCATTAAGGGTCCCGCGTACCCTATAGGAGGTCCTTAGACGACATAAAAGCGTATCTGCGAACATCCATTACGCAATAAAGGTTAATAATGAGGATATCTGTGTAGGTTCGCTAGGATTAAGGGGAAGGTTAAAAAGGGGATTGTGGAGAGTTGCAGTGAGTCTGGGGATGCTTTAAGAGGTGTTGTTTTCAATGGATGAGATGTTAATTATAGTTTAAATATTGCGTAAAGCTGGAAAGATTTCATGTCAGCACTTTATAAAAACTACAAATAATACATGTATAAATACATGTGTGATTACTCTAAATCAGTATTAGCATGCGCTGTGTTTTCAAAAGACACAATTACCTAGTAAAATTATGCCAGTTATTTATATATATTTTTATTTATCAGTTTCACCCAAACAACGTGGAATGCGCTTCAAATTTTCCATGGATATTTATGCTTTTAAGTGGGTGAAGTTCCCTACTTTTCTTAAGCCTGTATGCACCGATCAAAGTGGTATCAAAGTTTTTAAGAATGCGCCGAAACTTTTTACACAAAGTTACATTACAAAGTGTTAACTTTGACAGCCAAAGATTTAAAGATATAATTCAGGGGCCCCAATACTTAGCTTCACGGTTATTTATTTTTGAGTTTGAAGTTAAGAGTTAAGATTGTTTTTTGGAGAAGGGGTTGTAGATAGCGAAGTGTTTGTATCATATACAATACAGCTAGGTCTTAATTCTTCTATTTAATATGAAATTTAAACCTTTTAACAAAATCATATGTGTGGCCGAATTGTTGCAGCACGCGCATACCATAACTTTGACCGGCTTTGATATAGTCATTTACTATAACAGACGAGGGTACTGCGTGAGGTCAGTTTCTATGACGTCACAACGTGTTTGCAAATATTTTCTGTTCGTCAAAACGTAAACAAATGTAGGTTATTTAAATGTCAAACACTTTGACAGTGAATAACAGACTCTTCAAAATAACATTTACCGTTAATTAGTTAATGATATGTCTGAAAATAAGGATTCAAAGTAGTTTATGATAGCAGTGGAAAAAATACAAAAAGCACAAGTGAGTACAAAATAACGGATTAGTAATGCAAGTTTATTCTCTATCCAAACCAATCTCTCTGATTTACTACTTCTAAATTTCACAATATGTTGTAACACCAGACGTCAAATTGCCAGACTAATTTAATTCAATCCTCTTTATCTATTATGCATTTCAGATCTGTTATATTCATCTATCGTTTCGTACAAACTCCTTGCTTAGAGAACAAAGAATGTCTCCACAACATGTGTTTTCAACCATACGAATGTTTTTTCTTTAAGACCATATTCAAAATGTTTAATGTGTTATGTGTCTGAAAAATGTGAAGAACCACTTCTGTAACAATATTTGTATAGACCAAGTTTTAATACATGTCATAAATTGTGTTTCCATAGCAATTGAAATGATAAATAATCATTTTTTACAAACATTTATATCGTGCATGTTTGTTTTGGGTTGTGATGTATTCTTGTTTACTCATGGATAAATTTGCTTTGTTGTAACATGAAAGTTAGAACACTCGTTCTCTCTAAAAACTAAACTCTGGAAAGAATTGAATTAAAATATGGATTTTATACTCCCCACGAAGTTAACGGAAGAATGGCCCTTGTTCCCGCGTATGCGCAAAAACACGATTGCGAACATTAACTCCTCGATTGTCTACACATGGTATCGTTGGTTTAGTTGCAATAACTACTTATTTAAATAAAATGAACCAGTATAAACGCAAAATTCCTACACTTTACTGCAAATGCAGAATATAAACCTTTGACAGTTGGCAATATACTAAATGGGTGGAGTAATTGGGAAATGTGACAAGCATGCAATTTAAAAGCATGGCACCATAGTTCACTTAATTGAACATGAATAAATTATGTTAGTTGGTTATTTAATAATAGGTATTGCATGGCCGATTGCAAGTAATGACGTACTGTCCGTTATGGACAATAATAATAAAAAATTTGTTGTAACAACTATTTTTATACAAGTAAATTGATGTGAGTCATAAAATTTCAAATACATTACACGACGACTTTGAAGGAATTTGAACACTTTGACAAAAAAAAATTAGGTAGTTTGATCGTGTCATAGCTTAGGTTACTATTCTAAATGGGACTTCTTCATTGCAATTACCATGAAATAGTTGTTAATTCCATAAACTGAATACATAATTAAACAAGTTTTCAATTTTCAATGAACCCAAGAAGTAAAAAATCCATTCTTCCACTAATTTGTACGCCGAGATTACCGTAAATAATAAACGAGTATGTGATAAAACCAGATAAAAATGAAATGACTGAAAAAATTAGATGGCAGATATTAGAGATATTGGAGAAAAAAATATTCCCTAAATTAGTATTTGAATATAAAAACAAAATTAAAAAGCAATTAAATGGATTAATTTCCAATTTGAATTTATAAAATCATTTCACGCGTACGTGAGCGCCACCTTCATACAAGTAGCGTAAGTTCTACTCACCTGCCTGGACAATTGAATAAGCACGGCACACCTGCTAACCAGTTATTTCTTATAAGGAGGCTAGGGAAGTCGACTGACAGCCAGTGAGATGAAACAAAATGCTATTTCAAAATTTAACGCGTAGATGGCGCTGTTAATAAGTTTTTAACGTTTTACCGCACATTTACGTGCTATTATTTAACATTTTAAATTTAAATAATCCAATATAGTAGATAATTTTACATATATTTTCATTATTCTTTGCTTTTTATATATGTATCTACTTACAAAAAAAAAAAGCAAATATAACAGATCAAGCTTGTTACGAGGGGATTATACTAAAAGAGAAAATGGCTTTTTTCACGGCGAACAAAAGACCCCCGACGCGCTCTCTCGTGAGAGGGGAAAAGCGGCACGGCGCGCAAAATTAAGATTAAATGGAAGAAACATGTTAGAAGCCAGACCGCGGAGGCAATCAGTCATCAATGTGCACGGAGATGATGGCGGTGGCAGCGCGCTTGGAAGCGCCTGTGCGGTGTTATTCGCCTGGCCGCTTCCGTAAATTTTTCCTTTACGAATTTTCCAGCGTTCGCACGATTGCGTACGAGGGATTTCGACTGGAAGGTCTTGCTAGGGAAAGGAATTGAGCCAATGATGACCTCTCTTCTCGGAACGGCTTTCGCCAGTGAAATAATGTGCCATCTGAGAAAATATATTTCATCCAGTCTTTTGGCTTTTAAATGATAAATAGAGACCGGATTATATGCAAAGTGCATATATATTTATTTTTTGCATATCTTTATTAATAGCTATATGTAGACGTATTACATATAATGTAAGTTAATTAGCGCTAATTAGTGATTGCATATATTGCATATTTAGGCATTTCTATGCATATTTTTGCATATATTGCATATTTAAGCTTTTTCTTATCCTTTCTATGAGTAAAAATTCCTAGTGATTCCTAATGTAGATCGACAACCGACAATTCCTCAGAACGATAAATCTTTTACATTGGTTTCTCTAATACTTTTATCCAAGAACTGCACGTGTTTAATTTCGCCTAGCAGAAGGGATGTGGTAAATACGTTTTATTATTATTAATTCCCAAATAAACTATTCATTCATTAAATATCTTTCAGCGAAACAGCATATAATTGTGTTACGTTTTTAAATACTGTGCATATATACAATGAGTACAGCGAACAAAATTTTTTATGGATTAAGCCATATCCTGAACTGGTAAAGGATGGCGACAAAATATTTTGTCGAGTCTGCAGTAAACTGGTAAGTTTAATTTTACTAAAAGCTTTACAATCGTTTTTAAATTCTTTAACTTTCGATATAAAATGACAATTGTTGTTGTAGGTGTCTTCTGATAGAAAAACCTGATTGATCAACACGCTAAACCCATCACATATTGGAAACGTGAAAAACTAAAGCGATCCGCATGTGTGCAGCAATCTATACGTCAATGTGTAGCATCAACTTCACGAGAAACTCAGAACAAGAAGAATATAATACGGATCTGTGTAACGCATTAATTTCGTCTAACATACCATTAGCAAGATTAAACAATGTTAATTTGAAATCATTTCTGCAAAAATATTGCAAACATAATATACCTGACGAAAGTAGCTTACGAAAAATTATGTCACATCTTGTTACCAGCAACAATAGCAAGAAATTCAACAATTGGTAGGGAATATTTTATTTATATCATGGTAGATGAAAGTACGGATAAGTGTGGCCGTTATATTGCCTATTTGTTAATAGAATTCTTCATGAAGATATTGTAGGTAAATCATATTTAATTTATTGTAAAGAACTTCAAAAAACAAATAATGTGACAATTGCCAATTCGTTCAAGAAGGTTTACCAAATTTTTTTTACTTGGAAGTATACCTTGTGAAAAAATTTACTAATGTGTCTGACGCTGCACATACATGATAAAGCCGCGCAAAATTTAATTTTTTTATTATAGTAACATTATTCGTACCACTTGTTTAGCTCATGGGTTCAATCGTGTAGCAGAAGACATTAGGAATCAATTCTCTTTGATTAATGATTTAATTAGCACTGTCAAAAAAGTATTTCTAAAAGCACCTTTACGAAATCAATTTTATAAGGAGCGACTTCCCGGTGCTAAGTTGCCTCCTAAACCGATTATTACGAGATGGGGTACATAGTTAGAGGCTGCAATTTTTTTCGCCGATAATTTTAAAGGAATAAAAATGTAATTCTTTGAAATCACTGCTGACTGCATTGCCTAGAAAAACTGTAAAAAGATAGTAACATCAACAGAATTGCTACAAACCTTTTGTATTTAAGTCAAATTATAGCTTTGTTTCAAGTTTCCATTCGTAAACTAGAAACGCAAGGGATGTGCCTCTCGAATCAGTCGAAATAGTAGACGAATTTGATATGCTATGGTAGAAGATTAAGGTAACAATAGTAATTCTATAGACCGATAAATTTAAAAAGTGATAAATAAAAATGCGGGTATTGAAATTGAAGAAAGTTGAAGAAAATTTTGGAAGGTGAAACAGTAAACCATTTCGATTTAAATTTAGTTTAGAATGTATTGCAAAGTTAAAAAATGCACCAATTACATCTGTGGATGTTGAAAGAAATTTCTATTTCCGAAACATACACTGTTGAAGCATTTTAACACTTTTTGACTAATTTAATAAGTCAGGAGAGGTCCAACACTCTTTCGTGTTATTTTGTCGAGAACTATAGAAGTTTAAATTGACGAGCAAAAGATAGTCAAGTATGTCTATTGCTAAGGGTTATTTTGTCCAACTAACACGTGGAATTATAAAATATTCTAGTCACATTTATTTGATCTAGACTAGACAAATTTACTAGCTGTTTAACTAAATGAATGCGATCTATTGGTGTTTAAACACCATTTCTAAGCACAAACGTCTTTTTAATATGCAATCCTATTCTTAGTGCTATAATATTCTCTCTTTAAGACGTTTTCTCAATTATAAATATACAAAACCACTGATTCACAAGTTTTGGTTTTCAACTAAACGTAACAATTTTAAAATGATTTTTTGAGAACCCATTATAAAATTAAGTGAATGTTTATGCTATTTGATTCAAGCTTAAACTATTACGTAAATAGATGTTCCAAATATTTTAAGATGTTGAAATTTTATGCCACTGGAATTAACGTTTAATAACAGAGGTTACACTTGCAAGTCAGTCATTTGGTGGTTTGTTTGGATACGGAGAATCAAACACGAAAACAGATACACGGCAAGCAGGTGATGCGTATAATGCAATACTGTAATAAGAATAGGTGGGTTCCAATATCTATCCCAGGGAAAAGTCTGATTGGTTGACGCTTATGAATGTCTAGAAAAATAGTCAATCCTCATATCTGAAAAAAGAATTCACAAGATTCTAGTATTTCTGGTCTATTAAATACGCGTAGTCACCTCGTCTGGCAAAGTTTGGAAAAATCAACACTAAATATTTGACTAGCGCAAAATTAACGCCAACACCGGTAATATTTTTACAGTTATGTATTCTGACAGAAGACAAAACTTTCTTTTACACAATATTTCCATTGAAGTATTAACTAATTTTCTAATTTAAACTCATCATAGAAGCCTACTATCTTTAACTGAAGTACAAGAGGATTGTTCTTTTTTTTTAATAACATTCAAATAAATAGAACATAACCCACAAATATAAGCAAAATTCACAGAATTAATAAGTGATGTGTTGAAATAAGTACTCTCCAATTAGTTTCAAGTTGCAGTTTATTTACTACATTCACATTATCTCTTCACTGCCGGTTTCGGCACATAATTATCCTTCTTCAGGTGAAAAACAGAAATAACTGTAACAACAAAATTAAATGTGTTAGCTTAAAACTTTCTCTTCCAAGTTTTTGGCAAGGGTATAAAAATATATTGTTTAAGTGAAGCGTTATCTTAAGGATACACGTAAAAGCGCTTTCCTGAAATCAAATTCTTCCACGCGATTGTGCCTTCATAACACCGTGAATGCGTGTCGAAAAATCCCAGAAAATCACTCGCACGGGAGATTACATAATATAAAGACACCAGCAGTATGCTCCAATCGCGGACATGTCTAAGCCAAAGGGATAAGGATCCGACCTATTCGTGTCCTCCTAATCACACAGCGAGCGGTCCCTCTTTGAGATGTCGAGCGTGCTGACACAAATACACCCATCCTTCTCACACCCGCTCGCTTCCAAAACCGATTCATCGGAAGACAAGACAGTTCGTATTATCTATATAAATTGGAAAGAGATCGTGTCTTCAGGTATCTTAGGGGCTACCGTGTTGGTAACATTGTGACGCTTGAACACTTTCATCTTTTCGCTCTTTTAAATAAATGCCTCCTTTCACTTCGTTTTGCGTCCATTCATGTAGGTGCCGAAACTGTAGATCCTCTACCGGTGACAAGGCTTAAATGTGGTCAAATGAATTCTTTCACGGTACATTGGTGTCATTGTCGACGGGGAAAAGATGGTTTTTTTTTTTGGGACCGGTATATACCTATGCACATAAATTGATTCCGGTGATTGTGGATGTCGGTTCATCTCTTTGTATAATTGAGACGTTTCTGTATTGCTTGCCGAGGTATGCAATGTAGTAGTAAACCCACGTGGATTTGACTTTGAGAATTTTAGCTCCACACACTAAAAAAATTAGGTAATATTTCTTGGTAAAAATCTTTTTTTTTTTGATAATTTTTCGCACTGAATAGGGCTAAATGTACAGGAACTTAAGGAAAATGTTGACATGTTAGAAATTTCCCATAATGCAAATATTTTACGTGAATATTATAGGAAAATTTATGTTTCTTAAAAAAAAAAATCTCTAATACTATAATATTACCAAGAAAAATATTAATATCTCTTAGGAAAAACTTTAAATTTCTTACAATTTGGAAAATTATAATCATAAATTTAGTAATTTTCAAGTGATAAGGAAATATATATAATATAAATTTGTTTCAAGTCAGACGTAGGCAGAAATAACATAGTGTTCGGCCACACGTTCTTTTAGTTTTCTTGTTAGAACTGTTTAGAACTATGATACTGATTATTGGTAGGTGATAGCATAGCATAGGTGATAGCATTCATTCATTCATTCATTCATTAAGTTAGGATGAGCTCCTATAATCCAAGCACTTGATGTACTGATTGTACCGTTCCTATTGAATCACTCACTTCCACTCAAGCTGCTTGGTGTTTTCATAAAGTCCAGTATCTTGCCCAGTGGAAGCTTGGGAACCCTCAAGGGCTTCAATAGATCCTTCCAGAAATATTTCTGCCTGAGTACCTTCAATTCCTCACATGTGCAGATTACATGTAAACTCGTTTCTGCATCACGGTTCGCTTACTCGACCTGTGTTCATTCATTTCATTCATTCATTCAAGTTAGGGTGGGCACTTGATGTCCGGGCACTTGAGCTTGGTGCTCATTGTATCATCCCTATTGATTCTCTTATTTCTACTCGAGCAGCTTGGTGTTCTCTATAAAGCCCAGTATCTTGCCCAGTGGAAACTTGAGGACCTTCGAGGGTTCCAATAGATCTCTCCCGAAATATTTTTGCCTGAGTACCTTTAGTACCTCACAGGTGCAGATTTCGACCTCTGTTGTATACATGCTTTTTCAGGGGACAGTGTCCAGTTACCAGCCCAGCAATGGTTTTAACTTCTTTCTTGGTGCGCCTTAGTAGGTTATCAGAGCATTTCCATCCCCTGTTAGTGCTTTGGTATGGAGTTGACCTTCAGTCGATCTCAATTTCTTTGTACTTTCTTTATCCAACCAGGTCCAGATCTTCCTTTTTGCAAAGTCCTTAGTAATCCCACATACGGGCTCTGGGCCTATGGAGTCTCTTTTAGAGTCGTCGACTATTATATTGCCCTTTACATCCTCATGTCCCAGCACACAAATCAGAGACATCATGTAGTCTCATGCCAGTGTATTGAGGGATTGTTTGCAGTCTCTAACTAGTTTTAACCTAGTTACAGGGTTCGAGACTGCCTTCATACCAGCCTGGCTGTTAGTCATTATACTTAATTTCCTCCTCATGTAGCCTCCCTCTGCAATCATCTCTGCATAAGCTACAAGGGCGAATACCACTGCCTGAAAGACTATTACATGCTTCCCGAGGCTTATGGATATCTTTTGATTAAGGCTAGGCTCACAAATACCGGCTCCTGTGCCTTAGCTGGATTTGAATCCGTCCGTGAACCAATCATCAAGAGCAGTGATCTCACTACGTGCCCGGTCTCTGTTCATTATGGAGTGCCATTACTGTCCGTGGGCATTTGCAGCAATGGCCCGTCCAGCATCGTATCCATAGTATCAGTGCGCCCTGCGACCCTAAAGTTGGGATGCCATAAGTTATTGGCTTTCAATCTAATGATCGCATTCATAGCCTCCGCTTTCACATAAAGCTCTAGTTGGGGGGAGGGCCCACAATGATCTCCAAAGAAGTGGTCTCTATACTGTTGATTGCACCAGTGATTCCCAGCAATGCATGTCTCTAGACAGCGGTTAGCAGTTTCACTGCGGAGGACACTTCTGTCCTTCTCCACCAGACTACTGCTTCGTGTGTTATCGCCGGTCTAATCACGGCAGTATATAACCAATGGATCACCATCGGCTTTAGTCCCCAGGTTTCACCAGCAACTCTCCTGCAACGCCAGAATAGTTGCGTAGGCGCCCTGGTCGTTGTTTTATCCAAGTAATTTTTCCAGCTCAGTTTTGCATCAAGGGTAACACCCATATACTTTGCTTCCTTGATTAATTGTAACTCCAGCCCAAACAGTCTAATGCCGCTTAGGTTATTGAGTTTCCTCATGTTGGTGAAAGCAACTAACTTTGTTTTTTTGTGGATTAACTGGGAGTCTGTGAGCCTTTTGTATGACAGCTTAAATTACGCCCAGGAACTTTCTCTACTTACTATGACAATATTATTCAGCGTACCTTATTCATATTCCATATTTCTTTCTCTTTAATGACCTGATGAGATCCTCCATCACCAAGGTCCACAGCAAATTAGATATATTATTAGCTAACATAGTTATTAAATTTCTTGAGGTTTCAAAGCAGCTTCCTTTGCTCATTTTCCTCAGTGTCTTTTTCCTTGTCTAACTTTTCTTTTCCAACTTCTAAGTTTGCATTATCCTCAATATCTCAATTAGTTCAATTTCTTCCTCTTGTATGTTGCTTGATTTACTGTATTCAATCAGAGATATCCTTAAATAATAACCATTTAGTCTTACAGTTTTTCCACATTTGTTTTCAACCCAATAAGATCTTGTTTATCTTGATCTTTTTCTAGTATTTTACCTGACGCCCAGATCTTTCATCTATTCTCAATACTACACTTTCATTTGGTTGAAACTCTTCCTTAGCTCTCATACGTTCGTCTTAGCAGCTTCTTTCATGTCTTTTATTTGGCACTTGATCTAGATTGCAGTAAATGTAATATCGGGGAATTGACAAGATTGATATTTAGCATTAGTGATTTATTAGAAAGCATCAAAAGAAAGATGCCTAAACAATTAACCGTAAGAATGCCTTTGTGGCAGGGGGACTCATGGCCTATTATGGAGAAATCACCATACAAACTGAAAAGAGAATAGAAATGTGAGTTTGTGCCTACCAAAACGTCTTTAGTCTTCCTCCAAAAGCAAATTTACTTTAATCCGTATTATTCTCCACTTCCCCCTAAGAGATTACAACCTTAGATGCACGCCCTCTAACGGCCACACGCCAAACTCTCATCAATCAGCCAGCGACCGCTTTCATTAAGGTATATTCTCTCTATTCGTTCTTGCAATAACTTGCAAACTATTGAACTTACGAAGAAATAATACCTTCTTCCTTAGTTCAATAGTTTGCAAGTTAACACTTTATTACATTCATATCACGAATAATTTTATGAAAATTGCATTCGTTCTGTCCATGAAAATTCACTCAATGAATGTAGTAGATTAGTCCAGTATTTTTTTTTCAAGTGCATAGCTGACAAAATAAACCATGCACCTGCTGCAGTGTTAAAAATAAAAAATTAACGTTCAGCGACATTTCCTCAACGTATAATAGATCATAAACCAATCTCTGGGAGCGGCAGAACATAAACACATCCCTCTCAGTAATCACTGAACTCTCTCTCAATAACCTTGAGGTCAAAAGGGAGCCTTAAACAATTACCAACTTCTCTCCCGACATAATTGAATACAATGACAACATATAGCGTAAGGGAGTCATCCGGTAATGAACATATATCCTTCCAGTCGACCCCCACCCCTTCGCAATTAACCTCCTAGGGGCACTCGGAATATGAAAGACGAGCGACTAGCGCACGAGGTCACAGAAGGAATCATAATCAGAGAGTGTCACCGTGGTTATTACCTCATATATCAGTTGACAGCTGCCATTGATGGCAGTAGTCGGATCTCCCCGTCTAGATGGCGTTAGTTCCGCGTAAGATCGCGTACAGCACCCTCTCTCCCATCCAGTGTACGAAGTCTTAGGAGTGACTGACAAGTCGTGGAGGGTTGCAACGTCGCTTCGGTGGATGAAGGGTGAAGTACGCCGTCTTCCGCGCACACAGTATATATGATCAATTATCTACTTCTTGTTTTGACGTTCAGGAAATAAGTTTTTGAAATGTTTAGCGCCGGCAGATAGTCGCTCGGTTGTTGGGTGCTGTCGTTAATAAATTACAGGGTAACCTGGGGAGATATTGGGGTTGGAAATTGTGTTGTTTTCCGTGTGATAAGGATTATGGGGATGTATTTTGTGGTATAAGCATTGAAGGAAAGTTTTCTTAAAAATAAAATCGCTTTTACTTAAAACGTTAAAAATATTGATTGCTAAATAAACATTTTATTCGTCTAACGAACATAGCTGCACAGTATAGAATATACAGGGTGTTTTGAAACATCGTTTAAAGATTTTAAGGGCATGTAGTACGATCGAAAATAAGGTTAAAAGTCATAATAAACATATGTTCACAAATCAACCGTTTACGAGATAACAGCGAGTGTTAGTAGTACATAGATATAACATATCCCAGTAAACAGGTGCTAATCAACTATTGTTTTATGACAGTTTAATTTGACGTTTTGTGCAATTTATAGCAATTACAATGGTTGCGTATTCTAATGCTGAAATGAGCGATATGGTGTTCATGTACGCTCGTGCTAATGGGAATTCTTTACAAGCACGTCGCTTCTATACTGAAACGTTTCCTGATCGCCAACTGCCTTCGCATGTGATGTTTCAGACGGTGTTTCAACGACTAAGAGAAACTGGTCCGTTTGAGAAGCGGTCTTCTGATACTGGACGGCGAGAGAATACTACACGTAATCTACAGATAGAAGATCGAATTTTGAATATTATTGATGAAAATCCCGAAACTAGTGTTAGAAGAATTTCGACTCAAGTGGGTGTAAGCAGCAATCTTGTTTGGAGAACTCTTCATGAGCAACTCCTATACCCCTACCATATTCAACGGGTACAAGTCCTTACTGCTCCGGATTATCAAGCGAGAAGGGCATTCTATGAGTGGTTTCTGCAAACAGCTACTGATCGGCCGGATTTCACTGATAACATCCTTTTCACTGATGAAGCTGGTTTTACTAAAAATGGAATATTTAATTTCCACAACAATCACGTTTGGTGTGACGAGAATCCTCATGCTACCGTTGAAGCCAGGCACCAGCAACGTTTCTTTCTAAACATCTGGTTAGGCATGATAGGGGAACGGTTGTTAGGACCGATTGTTTTGCCACAACGCTTAACAGGTCCTGCATACCTCGAGTTCTTGGAAAATACTTTACCTGAACTTTTGGAAGATTTACCTATAAATCTAAGACTGAACCTCTGGTTTATGCAAGATGGAGCTCCACCGCACTTTACGCGTGCTATTAGGGAACATCTTAATAATGAATTTTCTGGAAGATGGATAGGGCGAGCAGGTCCCATTGCTTGGCCTCCAAGGTCTCCCGATCTAAACGCGTTGGACTTTAGTATCTGGGATTATTTGAAAAGTTTACTGTACGCAGCACCGGTAAATGATCTTCCAGAGTTGCGCCAACGAATAGAACACTGTTTGCCAGATAATACGAGAAAAACCCCTGTTTTTTGAAAGAGTGCGCGCTTCCTTTGAAAGCAGATGTAGATCCTGTGTCGAAATGGAAGGACGTCATTTTGAACATCTTCTGTAGTTATAATCTATTTTATGTTAGAATGCAATAACATCTTAATAAAAACCGCTAAAGCAAACTTATTCTGCAATTGCGATAAAATCGCTGTTATCTCGTAAACAGTTAATTTGTGGACATATGTTTATTATGACCTTATTTTCGATCGTACTACATGCCCTTAAAATCTTTAAACGATGTTTCAAAACACCCTGTATATCGTCGGCAAACAGGAGGCAATTACTAGATACTAACAGCTTCAAATCTTCTTCTTTGTCATCTTTTTTTTTTATTTATTTATTTACAAAAAGTAATTAATTCAATCATATCACAAAAATTAGAAAAAGTACAGGGCCCAAATTGGAATCTTATGGGATTCCCGGAGCGGTTTTTTTTTAATAGAATCAAGTCGGCTGTGTAATACAAATAAACTCCTTGTAGGGAGATATTGAAGTTGGAAATATATTTTTTCATTTATTTATAAGAAAAAATCAACCATTTATAAAAATTATAAACAGTATAGGGCCTAAATTGGAATCTCGTGGGACTCCTGCACCGGTTATTTGTTTTAATAGAATCAAGTCGACCGTATAATACAAGTAAATTCCCTGTAGATTGATATTGGGATTGACAATTATGTTGTTTTCCGTGATAAAAAATCATGTCAGAAATATTTTGTGGTATAGGCATCTAAAGAAGATGTCTTAAATAAAATTGCCTTTATTTAAAATGTTAAAAACATCGATTGTTAATAATAATAATAATAATAATAATAATAATATCTTTATTTTAACAATTAGGAGATTAAATATAATACAAATACAAATACAACCCAACCACCTATCCCCCAAAATGCAGAAACATACGTCAAAAGAACAAAACTAAATGTAAAAAACTAGACAGGCATATTGTTAAGTAAATATTTTATTCGCCAAACAAACGATAACAGCACAGCATAGACTATCTATCGTCAGCAAACAGAAAGCAATTACAAGGTATTACCAACGCAAAATCTTCTTTCCATTTATTTGTAAAAGAAAATCATTTACAAAAATTAGAAAAAGTAAAGGGCCCGAATTGGAACCTTGTGGGATACCTGAAGTCGTTATTTTTTAATAGAATTAAGTCGGTTGTACATATAATACAAATAAAATCCCTATCGATGAGACATAAATGAAGTGGATGCAGTAAAAAATACTAAACTAAATCCACATTTCGATATATTTTAAGCGAAAGTTTTATGATCTAGTTAATAGATCCATATTCCTACTGACTGCGCCAATTCTCCTTTATTTCTATGAAAGAAATAACTCGACCAATTAGTAATAAAAATAAAATAAATACTTTCGGACAAAACCGTATCGATACACAACACCCCAACTTTCCACGAATTGCAAAAATACTCCGCTATACCGACTAGAAACGTTAATCAGGTTATAGACGCTTCGTCGCTTCCCAATAGGAAGTACCCGGGCATTGCAGATCAATCTACCCTTATTGGCAACCTTTATCCGGAGGTGTCAGTTCACTCATCTGCACGTAATACTTCCCGTATTTCGCCACAACTGCATCGAACATTAAACATACACGTTTACGAAACAACCCTGCCGTGCTGCGCTGTAGTACCGTTGCTGTGTGACGTCCCATTGACAGCTGAAATTCAGATATCCTAGGTAAAATCCCGAAAACGTAACATCTGTATAGATTTAATTTAAAAAAAAGAAATGTTCCTAATAATATAAACTATAAAAGGGACCGATATATTTTAGTTTATGAAATTTTTACCCAGGCAAAATTATGGTGGAATATTAATAAATGGGAAATCACGGCTGCGACATGGTTATTTATGCTCTCGACAGATGTCGCAACGGCTCGCTTTAATTGCTGTTTTGATGAGAGTCCAGCGCGAGAGAGTGGTTGGTAGCTGTGATATCAATCTTATCCTTTTTTCTGGCGCGATAGCACGTTTCAGGCATTAATATCTGCCGGTGTGGGATACATCCCCAGTTCTTGCGTCATCCCGGTCATCAATTTATGGAAAAACTCGCGTTTTGGTAACAGATGTAGGTAATACTACATTTGTCGTGGGGTCCATAAAGGTCAAAGCGATCCTGCGGCAGTTACAAAAGTGATATATGTATTTGAACGTGTTATTGGTATTAAACTTACACATTTCTGCTCGAGTAATTGGAAAGAAAGGCTGTGTATGTATGCTGCAAACCACACAAGAAATGCTGAAGAAGCACAGATAGATCTCTCTCGAAAAATATGTATTATTTTGCGTAAAATGATTATGGACGAAAGATGAGATTATGTATTAATGTAACTTCATAAAGGCTGTACAACGGTATTGAACATTTTAGGAAAACTTATTTGGTCGGCTAAATACTTCGTTTTAAACAGAAAGAATAATTGATTTCCGAGTCAAGAGAATTTATATTGGAAATAATTTGCAAGATTAATTCGTCTGTATGATACTTGGAAATTGTGTTGATGTATGATACTGCCTTTAGGGTGATGGATTAGTTGGCTCATTTCTTCTAGATGGGCACAACAAGTTTTAATTAGTAAAATCATAACACTAATTTTCGATAGTAAATCATAACAATTGAAAGAAAAATATCAACAATCATCAAACATTTATCAATAAAATGCCACATCCCCACGATTGTTTATGCATTGTCTAACCCTGCGAGTCATCTCATCTGAATGAGATGATCAATGACATCTTATGGGATCTCATCCCAGGCTTGCTGTAGATGATGATACAGTTCCTAAGTCAAAGTGTTTACTGCTTTTAGTTCTACTTCCTCTTCGTGTATGAAGTGCTAACAGATGATTATCACCGACTTTTTACACGCAACCAGTTGTTTTGTTAAGATTGCATTCCCGTGACTGACCTCTTTTGAGGTGTTGTATTTTTTTTGGTACATAGTATACACAGGTGATTTGTCGCATGAATTCGCAATACAGTCAATTCTGCATTAGATAGAGGCGTTTTCCCAGTCTGTATCTTTGTGGATTTGAATGTTCTGGGCCGTGAAAAGTCATTAAGCTCATTGTCAGTTATGAAGAATTAGAGTAAAAGAGTTGGTACTGGTATGGTTTCGTAACTATTTACAGGGTCAACACTATACTGTAAAGATTGATAGAACTATTGGTAAGATGGTGGCAATAAATCGAGGAGTACCACAAGGAAGTATTTTTGGTTCCCTACTTTCTTATATTTCCATATATATGAATGATACATCTATTTGCTTCGAAAAAATCTTCATATTTACTATATGCGGATGATATTTTGACTATATCACAGCATAGTGACGTAAATATTGCAATTAACAATCTTTAAAATATAAAAATCTGAAATCTTTAATTGTAAACTTGTTAATTCTATTTTTTTTTAATACTTTGTATTTTGAGTAAATTTAATAAATAAATAATTGGAACTGTTGTATGTAAACGCTACTAACTTTTTAGATAAGTCAATTACCAAATTAAAAAGTATATACTTTAAACAAGACAGATTCTTCCCTTCATAATGCCCTAATAAATAAGAATCGTTAAATACCACATCTGCTGAGACCAATGGGGCAGTTCAATAACTCCTACATTCGCTTGATATTAGATTATTAGATTTTTGGTTATGGCGCTATTTTTAAGATCTTTATTTGTCTTGAAAATGCTTCATATTCTTTATATCCCCAGTTCATCAATGTATAGTTTATTATATTAAACTACAATAAAGATCACAATTCTGTCAAAATACCCTAGTTTAAGACAGAAATTGAAACATTTACATATAGGGAATTAAGTACTTCTGGTATTGTACTTTTACAAAATAGTAATCAGGCAGTCTAATCCTTTTAATTTACATACCTCAGCAAAACTGTGTCTTTTTTCACATTAATTGGGGTTCGCAGTTGCACCTTTTATCTGTCAAAATTTCTGTCATCGGTTCACTGTTATAAATTTTACATGCCTTACACAGCTATTTCCACAGTTTTAGATAAACAGATTCAGTGGATGTTATATTTACTGATTTAGTGTTTTTTAAATTAATTCTTAGTCCAAAACTATTTCAATTTCCATTAATTTATACTTTATATAATTTCGAATTGCCACATAAAAACTTTGGACGTTTTGCCTTTGTATACAAAAGCGTGTTCATCAACAAATTAACTTAAAAACATATTATTTTTTTTATACTGAAATTTCAAATTATATCCACGCCAAAATTAATGCAATATTGAATATTTAACTAACAATCAAATATATAATAAATTTAAAGAAAAATAAAACTTTTAAAATCTTAAATAATTTAATTAGGGTGATGTAATTAATTTAGTACACTGAGAAAATGGCCTAAGTAAAGTGTTTACTTGACAAAAAATTATTTACAATAGATAAAGTTTTACGTGGAACTATTCTCGTTAATTAATACCTGCAACTAAACCCAGTTGCCTGAATGCAAGTTGTTACTGTAAATAGTGCTTTTATTAACGGCTATTACACAGCGTACCTGACAAATTTGTGGTAAGTAACGTATTACTTATGACTACTGGTACTGTATCTAACTACAGCACATGGTTAATAGAAGTAACAATAATGCTGATGGCTATTAAACTCATGTATTTTCTTAAATAGGTAACAACTTGCCACAACTATGATTATTTGAGTTTTGCTACCACCCCGTGATTGTTTTACTATTCCTGATTGGCTAATGCGGCGGAGTAATAAAATAGTCCCCGAGACGGCTACGCGCGCAAGCGCGGGCTAGCGTCAAGTAAGAGTTACGGACGTAGGAAAAGGTCGTCGAAAAAAAGTGGCCAAGGAGTAAGGCCACTGTAGGCCTAATTGGAACGGAAATATATTAAAAATACCGGGTGGGTTAACTCAAAACCCCATCCGTATAAAGAATCGCAGCGAAAGAAGAAGTACCGAGCCTATAAGCAAACGGATGTTTCAAGATTGCAGTTTTAAACCACGTGGTGGGATATTTGAATTCCCCATCATTGTGATGATATTTGCACCCCGCTGGTGAAGTTAAAGTGTGGATGCCGTCGCTAGCTGAGTAACAGTCCAAGTGCCACATGCAGTTAGGAATACCCCGACGAAGTAGCCGTTTTCGAGGCGATCACCGGACATAACCGCCACGTACGCCAACAGAGGATCAACTCGCCGAGACAACGCCCAGTGCAAAGAACCAACAGAAATCGCAAGTTTACCGCCTAGGTATATTATATTTCTTTGTTTGTTATTAGTTGTAACTTCAAAGCGATATTTCTCTTTGTCCTTTGTTTAGATTTCAATAATTTCAATAACTAAATAACGTTTCAAGGGGGCCCCATTTACCTTATATTTTATTATTGCTTTGTTCATTTTTTCATTATTAAGGAATATATTTTATGAGTCATTACGTTGTAAATTGTTTTAAAATAAAACTGTTGTTAAAGTTAAACCAATATCTTTCATTTATATCAGGTAGTCACTGTGTTTGTCCTATACAAAATAAAACTATTACTAATAATACTGCTTTTTATTTAAATTTATATTAAATATTCACTAAACTTCCTCGTTTCCTGCACTACCTATAAGTTGAACAACAAATTTAAGGTAAGTATATTGTATATTTATAGCAAACCATTACCTTCTATATATCAGATATTTAGTGAATATGCATTAATGATACTCTTTCCTTATCACAAGTAATCTAAATAGCTTGTATTAATTATGAAGGTGTGATAGCTGTTATAGAATAGTTCACTCACAGCAATACACCTACTACTTGATAAGGGCAAATCTTTGCTTACTGCAGCTACATATATTCTTCGGCTTAACTACTTCAGTTTAATTATCATAAGTAACTTCATAAGTTACCGGTATGAAGCAGACCGTAAGTAACTTAGATTGCTTTTTGTTAGTATCAGTATTTAGGATCTCTTTTTTACTAGTGCTAAGTAATCTGTGCTTTTATCCCCTATCCAGCTGAACTTTTTTTACTTACGATAATTGTATTTTTATTTATGATTATTAATTTTTTTTCTCAGTGTATAATTAAAATTAAGTAAATTTTCATTTAAATTTAATTTTGGGATAATGGGGGATGGATATAATTTGAAAAATAGAAAAAATAATGTTAATTCGCTGATGATTTTTTTTTTATACAAAGGTCAAACGTTCAAATATAGTATTATTATATTTGAATATATGTTTATTTAATATTCAATATAAAAAAATCCGACAAAATCAGGAAAACCTAAATATTATAAGGAAGAAACAATGGAAAAGAAGTTGAATGCTGTACCGAAGCTATGAAACACCCTGTATATTATGTGAGTGTTTGTTTGCGAGCAATTTTTTCTTGAAACACGTAACTCCTCGGGTTAACACTTTTTCGAACGCGCCTGACCATTTATCTCCCAGTTAAAATTAATGATCTAGTAGGTGTCATTATCTCTCGCAGAACCTTTTTACAATAACATATCTAACTACAGTAGTTCTCGCCTGTATTCTTCTCACTTCAAACGAGATTTATTTTCTATCCCCTGTCCGTAGCCCAGAGGTAGCCAGGACGGATCGACAATGACCTATAGGGACATCATCTCGGGAATAATTTCCCTCATTGTCAACGCAGGAACTCGCACAAACCCCAAGCAACGGACAGCGAAGGCTATATATATACTGAATGGAGAGATAACAATTGATTGAGTGTATCTCTTTCAAGTCCTGACGGACAGCTATATACGGTTGTTGTCGTCTAGGGTGTGCGCGTATCTGTGCAGAAGAAACTCGGCATTTCTGCCCCAAAAAAAAAAAAGACTGCAATATCTTTCTTTCGGTGCCGAAAATACTGCGAACATGTTATCTATATACGATTGTCAGTCTCTCCTGACTTCAGACGCGCTCTAATGCTCACGCGTAACTTTAGTTAAAAAGTTAAACTAGTCGCAGAGGCTACTGTCAGAGGTCAAGAAGAATGTAGGGGACGCAGTTGATATTCGTTATTATATTATAATTGCGAATACAAAACGTGTCAAATTCTCGTCAAGAAATGCAGACGGGCTTGTTTTGTTTAGGAATGACTATTGTCCATGTTGTCGTGTATTCTTTTTTTTTTTCGTTTCGAACAAGCGTTACTTGTTTTCCTTAAGGAACGTTTGACCTCTAAAGAAGACATGAAAATATCTCTCTGTGTGATTGTGTAACTGTGTAAGGTTAAAATAGAATTGTTTGAACAGTTAGGTGCTTCATCAGTTTATTGAAATATGCAGTAGCAAGAAAATGTTATTACTAGAAAACCAGTATCCAAAAACATTTATTAGCAGTATTATAAGAGACAGACTACATAGATTTTGTAATATACAGGTTGATTCTCAATATATGCGACAAACTTTATGAGGTTATTTTGATCATAAAAGTTCATATGAGTATATGTGCAAAACGGTTTGGTTTTAAAGTTATTGAATGTTTAATAATGAATTATGAACTATGACTAACACGATTTAATATCACAGTTGGTTCTTCAAAAACTATTGTGTTGAGAGGGAATTGCTTATTTATCTGTCAATAGTTGTCAGAGTATTCATTCAGTTTATTGCCAGTTTCTGTTTTCTAAAATGAATTACACGAATGCTGAGATGTGTGATATGCATTCCGTTTACGGACTTGCCAATGGAAATTCGCGTGCTGCTAGACGTCTTTATGAAGAACGATACCCGAACCGTATCATCCCGCATCATTCAATATTTGCCCGTCTTCACCAACGTCTTAGTGAAACGGGAAATTTTAAAAAACGGACGACTGATAACGGGCACCCATCTACAGTGAGAACTCCACAAGTTGAAGAAATGGTACTAAATGAAATTGAGGAACTTCCTACTACAAGCACCAGAAAAATTGCGTTTGCTTTAATCATTAGTTAAGCCACAGTTTGGAGAATATTGAAAGATCAACTGTTGTATCCATATCACATTCAACGGGTGCAGGCACTTTTGCCGACAGATTTTCCGCAAAGAGTCAAAATCACACAAAATTCTGACTATTCGGCTCAAATATTCTTCACCGACGAGGCTACTTTCTCTAGAAACGCGATTATTAATTTTCATAATAATCACATATGAGCGAAAGAAAATCCGCACGAACTAGTGAATGCCAGTCATCAACATCAATTTTCTGTCAATGTGTGAGCCGGAATTGTTAGAGATCACTTGATAGGTCCACATTTTTTACCGATGCGGTTAAATGGCGAGGTATACCGCCATTTTCTTGAAGAGGAGCTACCCCTACTGCTGGAAGAAGTTCCGTTGCAATTAAGATTACAAATGTATTTTATGCATGACGGTGCTCCAGCGCATTTTAGTTTAGTTGCTCGCGAGTTTTTCGACAATACATATCCAGATCGGTGGATAGGACGGGGAGGTCCACAACCGTGGCCTCCTCGGTCTCCAGACTTAAATTCTTTGGATTTTTTTCTCTGGGGTCACCTTAAATCATTAGTTTATACGACTCCCATTGAAAATGTCGATGAACTGAGAAATCGTATTATCCCAGCTTTTCAAACAATTCGAAATACCCCTGGTATTTTAGAACGGACTCGCCAGTCAATACGACGGAGGATAGAAGCTTGTATTGCAGTTGGGGGCGGTCATTTTCAACAGTTACTATAAGTTAATTTTGTTTTACTAATTATTTTGTTAATTTATAATAAAACATTAATTATGTTAACGTACTATTAAACATCGTATAACTTTAGAACTAAGCGATTTTGGACATATGTTCTTATGAACTTTTATGATCAAAATAACCCCAGGAATTAGCGCTTAAAGTTTATATTGTCGTATATATTGAGAATCATCCTGTATATACGAATATTATTCGAAAGCAATAATATTTTCATTCCGCACAACTTGCTTTTACTGGTAACAATAATATAAAATCCTTTTACTCCAAACTTGAAGCAAAGACTCAAAAATACTCATATTGCGCCCCACATAAAAATTATAGAAGAGAATACATATGCCATACTAAGCAACATTTAAAAGCCCAATTGCTCTTAAAAAAAAAAAAAAAAAAAAACATGAAATTAATAATAAACACCCTTTCGATTATGAAAAAACTAAAGTCCTTACAAAATCCAATAAAAAAGTAATATGTTTCAAGTTCAAGGGTTTGTAGATTTGGTACCATTGGTACCATTTCAATACCAGTTTACTGTGTATTATTCCTTGTTCTCTAATTTCAAAATTTACTTTAATACCTTCGGTAGGCGCGTGTAGTGTTACCAGTTTTAGACTAACGGTTTTCACTTTAATGCAGAAAACTAAAAAAAAAAAATAATGATTGCTAAGTGGATTAGAATGAAAATGTTTGCGAAATTTCATTTATTAGTAGTATATACAGTCTCTTGCAACAACAATTGTCATACCGAAAACGTACTTTTCAGTTTTCGCTCTGTTAATTATGCAAAAATTGACAAAATTGTTTGAGTATCAGCTGAAGAAAATGTGGTAATTTAAAATAAATTTTCCATAAAAATGATTCATTTAACAATCTAACTAAAATATCAAAGTTCTTATTAGAAATTTCCAACACTTATAAATATCCATCCTAATTGATTATTTTATAAATACTAAATATATAATAGACATGTAAAAATTAACGGGTCTAAATTTCAACATAATTTGAAATTTTCATGTAAAGTAAGTGAAATGTATGATAAAATGAGGAACTTTTATAAACATCGAAAGGACTAGGTCACACTGTTTTTCTTTTTTTATATAAAATCAAATTAAAATGAAATTATGCATGCAAAAACGTATTGATTTTTTCCTCTCTTTGACATGTGTCAATCATATCTCGATAATATACAATCAGAAAATTATTTGCATGCGACAAAATAGATTTGGGAGGGTAGATCTTTATTGCATTGTGAACCATAACCGTTTTTTCAACTCGACACTCATGTTATTTAAACCATCTTGCGGGTAACGCTAGATTCTAGAATACACTACCTAAAAAAAAACATTTTAGAAAACCCTTTTTTTACATTAACAAAAAAAATCGAGGTGTCAATCACTTTCTTTTAACCCCGAGCAATCGATTGATTCTCATCAAATATCATCTGAAAACTTCACCTATTCAGGAAAACTGAACCCTCTATTACCTTGAAGGTCGGTAATATTATTACCTTCCTTCAATTTTCGAGAATTCGTCATAATGAAGCCACTTTAAAAGGAGTTCGGGAGAGAAATTTAACACACAAACAAACCGAAAATATATATATATATATTATTTAGTCTGATTTTATTGAAATGTTCCAATTCCGGGGAATAGCAAGTTTGGGGTGATTCGCATAACGTTGACAGGTTTAGGGTGAAATAATCTCCTAAGATCATCGGGGTGTGAAATTGCCCTTAGCAGCGAAGTATTGTGTGTTTTCGCATTGAAAACTGTGTGTACGCAATTTTGGTAAAATTATACTAATACTAAATCGGGCAGGATATAACCCTCTGTGTACAATACGGAGAGATGGAAGAATATCTGTGTGAACAACTTTTATATTATTGGGGTTGAAAACGGCTAATTTATGTAATAAGAGAAATTGTCGCACAATCGATACTAAACTACATGAGTAAATGTTTACAGCAGGTATATTAGGGTTCTGTATGCAGAATTGTAGCATAAAATTTTATTTTTTTCGTGGTATTATCACTTATTTTAAAATATCGTTTTAAGATTTGCTAAGCAAAGAAAACACAACATTTCTTTTGATCTCTTAGTTTTTCGTGGATGGTTATTGACATAATAATCGGCATCAGAAGATATGTTTAAATTATTTTCAGATTCCAGGTTTCCAACTTGCTTTTAGATTGAAATAAAAATGATATCATTGTGTGGCAGATATAAAAGAAATGTCCTCTGTAATTACATACATCAAAGTTACAAGAAATTGAAACTAAACAATCTAGTTTAAAAGATAGAATTAATATCGAACAAAAAGTCACTAATTCTCAGATATAAACAATAATACTACTTCTATATGATACAAAGATATGCAAATAGGGCCTCGTGGAGTAATTATGAGATATTTTTAAAACGTTTATGATTAAACTGAAAAATGAAGTTCAAAAAATGATTTCTTACACAGTTTCTATAGAGTTTACCTTGTCCTACATGGCGAACGAGTAAAGATATAGCAAAAGATTCACAGAGATTTGTTACAGCGTATGGTAACAACGCAAATTAAAATCAAAACTTTATCTTTTAATAATACGGTCAGGAGCTAACGGGCAAAACAATAATATTCTTTAATAAATACTTTAAAAATGATGAAGGTAAAAAATTGTCGGTTGTCTCATATTTTTACCTGAATTTTTGAGTGTCTTATAGTTAGCCCTCAAGACCCTATCACAACCAACTGAACAATCAGAGAATGTCAGTGACATACTGTGTAGTACAAATAATAATTTCCCAAATTTTATTTCATGGCAAAATTTAATGGTCATCAAGGTTGGATTCCTTTGTCGATTTACCAGTTTTCTAGACCCTATTAGAGGTGTCATAAAACCAAGTAATCTTCAATCTCCTAGAAATTTATAACATATTGGAGTTTTCGTTCATCAGTTTATGCGCAAATGGTATTCTATAGTTGTAAAATTCATTTAGGAAGCTTAAAGAATTCAAATTACTATTTTTATCAAAATTCTAGCCCGAAATAGAGCCTCTTATTCCAATGATACGGTTCAGGAAGGACTTAATTTTATGAGAAGATGATTTGAGTCAGTGGGACTTCAGTCATACCAAGGCTTACTTAGTTGTCTTTACAAAGGTAAAGGAACTCAACACTATTAAGATGAATAGGCAAAATACTGCTTTTGATATAGACGACAAAGTGAGGCCAATCATCGCTTATGGGTCAATGGCGTGAAACATAAAATCTAACCTGGCTACCATAACAATTAAATTAAATCAAAGTACAAATATTAGTCTGGGTAATAATACACAGTAGGTAAAAAAAATGGTTGTAATTATTCATTTACCAGAAAATGAAAATAGTTTACTACATTATTTTGTTGTTTCTAATTTCAAAGCCTACCCTACTTATAAGAAACCATATGTGTGCCTAACAAGTTGTTCATTACTATTAGTTATTGTTCAAATGTTTTTACTTAATTAAAATTTCACTAAAATTAAGTAAGTACCTACCTATTATTAACAACTTTACTTTTATTGAATTTCATAGATATTGAACTATTTTTATTTTACTTACTATTTATTATTCCTTGTTCTCTAATATCAAAACCTACTTTAATACCTTCGGTGCGCGCATGTAATGTTATGAGTTATTAGTTTTAGACTAACTGTTTCCACTTTAATGCAGAAAACAAAAAAAGTGTTATAATTTTCAATAAAAGTAATGCTTATTAAATGGTTTAAAATAAAAATGTTTGTAAAATTTTATTTATTACTTCTAGATACAGCCCCTTGCAACAACAACTCTCATACCGAAAACGTACTTTTCAGTTTTTGCTTTGTCAATTATACAAAAATTGACAAAATTGTTTGGTATCAACCAGATTTACAAATATTACTGTAGTTTAGCTGCTAAAAAACGAAAAAAAAAAAATGAAATATATAATTCAAGTAATCAAAATTGTGATTTTTAATTTTTTTAAAGTATTTTTACAAAAATTAGCGTACAGCCTCAGAATTGAATTCTAAGCAATTTTTTCAAATAACTCACTTTTTGGAGATTCACAACATATTTTTTTTTAAATTTACCGCCATATTAGTGATCACGTGACGTGTGTCAAAATAGATTTTGGGGTTTCTAGACATGCACAACTTATCCCCGAAAAAAGTTTTAATATATTTTAATAATAAAAAAATCCCATATGTTGCAATATTTATGCCGGTCACTGTATAAGGCTATTTCATTTTCGAGAGTGTTTACAAGGCTCGCCTCCTCTCTGCTTCTGACTGACTACTACTGAAGTATCATCAGTAAACATCATAGTGAGATTGTAGTTGGCAGATCGTTGATGTAAAACAGGAACAGCAACGGTCCCAATACTGAACCCTGAGGAACTCCATTTTGTATTTTTTTTCCATTCTGATTTAAGTACTACTCTATTTTCGTCAGTCGTTATTGCTCCCTGATATCTATCTGTCTGATAAAAATGACTGTATCATTTTTGAGCTAGACCCCGGAATCCCATACAATAAAGTTTTTTCTAGCAGCAATTGATAATCTATACAATCGAATGCCTTTATCAAATCCATTAAAACACAGACTGCCGATTCTTTGTTATTTAAAACGTTTATTATTTTCTCTAATAATTGGAAAATGGCACTAGCTGTAAAACGCCCTTTTATATATTCATTCTGGGTCTCACTGAAGATGTTGTTTTTTTGAGCAAAGTCAATAATTCTCTTGTGTATTATTTTTTTAAATATTTTTGACAAATTCGATACTAAAGCTATTGGTATGTAATTTTTAAATTTTGTTTTTTCCCAATTTTTGTATATTGGTTTTAATAGTGTATATTCTAGTCGTTCAGGAAAAAATACCGGTCTAGAACGATTTATTTATTATGTGTGCTTACAGGTCCTGACAATATGTCGCCACAGTATTTCAGAAAAGAAATTAGGATTTTGTCATATCCAACCGTGTGTTTATAATTATGAAGGGATTATTTAGTTATTTTACTACAATCTCAAAGTGCAATTGCATAATTCACACCATGCTGGTATTAAAACATTTATATTCTTAAGTAAGTCTGGAAAAGCCACACCTAAATTCAATCGTATTGGACTTATATTCCTAATTTTAATTTCTTTAATTTAATTACTGGGAAAAACAATACAATAATATACAAATAATAAACTTACCTCCCACGCAAATCTAGGATCCTGCGGCATTCCAGCCCACTTCCCTTGAAAAGGTCCATACTTAGCTCCTCTACCTATGTGGCACTTGGCGAAGACACCGTATTCCCTAACCTCCATCTCTGGGGGCAGACAAACCCCTCTCCAAAACCATCTCCCTGGCCTTGGCGAAGGACAAATCTTCAGTAATCTTCATCCCATTCAATTGCTCCCCAATCCTCTTCTCGCTGATATACTTGAAATGTTCGTAGATGTCTATCTGTTCCTGCTTGAGGAACTTATCACTGGCGTAGAGCTGTTCCACCGGCTTCAGACTGAGCTTCAGATTCTCCCTAGCGATCTCGGTGGCGTTCTTCAAGTCGTTATTGTTGGAGAATTCGCTATAATCGCCCTGCAAAGGTATCATCTTCTGTTCCATGGAAATAGGATCCGCGTCGCCAGCGACCAGCTCGGCGCCGGCCAATTCTAGTTCGTCCTCGCTACCCTCTGCAAGATAATCAAAGCAGAAGGGTTTGGATCAGTTCCCGCCAAAATGTTAAATAAGTTCTGTATCGCGTTCGCGTTCGATAAGTTACGGACCACTAATGAAACGGAGAGCACAAAATCAAAACGGATGTTCGACATGCCGTGTAAGAGAGAGAGAGAGAAGGATGGCAGATTAGGTTCTTTATCGCGCTTCTATAAGTTAATTTGTTGAAAAAATATACCGCAACGTTATCTAACTGCTAATTAGCGTATAACGATGGTGGTTTTTATTTTATTTTTTTGATTATCTCTTAGTTCTTTACTAGCGCATCGCTTGCGTTTCTCTGGCTTTTGCTCTCATTTGTATTTGTATCTGTTTATTTTACAGATACGCAGAAAAAATCTGTTTTACCCATTCGTTATCTCACGCAATGACGCAAATTACCTTGGTTATATAATAAACAATACTTCACCACATGGTTTTGGGGAAATAAATTGCTTTCAACTGATGCCAATGACGTACACGACAGATTGTACCAAAAACAAAAAGTAGGCTTGGATGTGGTTTAGAGATGAACATAAACAATTCGGGGGACAAAGTTAGATTTACCATGCGAAACAATTAAAGAGATTAAATTGATGTGATTTTGAAAGAATGAAATGAGATTTAACCCTCTTCGACTGAGGCGGATACAACACTCATGTTTGCTAGAAAAGCCCATGGAAAAGCATGAGAGTTAAGGGCTAATATGATGTACTGAATCATTACCCCAGTGACCAACTATATTTATTTCATATTTTATAAATAGCATTAATAATATTTTATTGCAAATGTTTTCTCAATATATTTTTCATAACTCTGCAAGAATATATTGCTTTGTATTTCTGTAAATATTTATTTCATATAAAAAAAGATTGAATTTTTGCTTTTGTACATTTGATGCGTAGGACGAATAATATAAAATGGGTAACATATGCATACATATTAATTAGGTATGTACCTATTTAAAATGATAGTTTAAAGATTAAATTAGATAATATATATCTAATATGATTTAATTAGTATCTAAGTTGAGTGCTGTAACTTTTCTATTAATATATCTGCGTTTTGTATTACATATATTATTTGTAATATTTGTTAGCTGCGAACGTCAACACAACACCCCTATTCATTACGGTGCCGGTGTTATATGATTTAGTATTGTTTATGCGTCTATGGATTAGGTACATAGAATGCATACGCGCACGTGCGTATCATCAACGTCTTCATTCGTTTGTCCGTTACATGTTATAGTTTATAATAGTATACGATTAGGGCAGATTAGGGTTAACTGTGTAATTAATTGTTGCGGGGTGTGTTTTAGTTTCTGTGGTGACTACGAGGTAAGCAAGTTTTTGAACATGTCATGGCATTTATAAGATAATTGGAATGCTCAATATCGCTATGTACGGAAATCGTTTAATAATATAATAGTAGGAAATTTTATGCATCATATATGTACTGCATCTACCAGATAAATTGCTAGTTCATTTGCTTAATGGATTCGTCTCGGTAGATAAGCGTCATAACCTCAAATAGAGGTTAGAATACGTTTTGTTGTTTTATTATTTGTACGTAGAATGTTTTCAAATATTATGAAATAAAGTAAAAATAAGTATCGTAAGTATTAGAATGTAGCTACCACTCCAATTATTGTAAATGCTCCAAATGTATTAGTAGGTGTTGATAATGTTGTACGATGCTTTATTCATGGTATGATCTAATACAATTGGCATTGTTTTAGAGGCCACAAGAAAACGCCATGAGAGCGCCACTACCGAAGATATGAAAAAAGCCATAGGGTTGTACCTGGCACCAGCCAAGGCTAGACTTAAAAATGAGTATTTTTCATTTTTATTGGCTTATTCAAATAAAATGAAAATAAATACGTTTGTTTTTTATTTAGAACACTTCAATTAAAAAATAGTGATTAATTTGATAAACCTTCAGTATGCCTTAAAAGATGCCAGAATTATTGATTATTAACTTGTATGGTGAGTGTGAAAAAACAAGTTCTTGCCTTTTAGACAACTCTATGTATGTTTCAACTTTTCGTTGTCGACGTTATACATTCTAAATAACCAAGAACAATTTTAGTTCATTTTGACAAATTAAATAGATTGCATAAAAAATCTCAATTTTCATATAAATATTTTACAAATATTTTAGAAAAAATATAGCGCTTACATTAATTTTAAAATATGGAATAAATATTTTAATTGAATATTTTATCTATATTTAGAAAAAAATATGAAAAATATATTCAAAAACCTCTCACGAAAAATATTTATAAAATATATTTTTAAAAATATCTATGTAATATTTCTGGCTGTTAGGGGAACTCGCAATAATTTCATTTGCAGGACGCAAGAAATAGATAACCTAATTTGTTGTTCACGAATACTAAATATTTTTTATTCATCATTTATACTTTTGTTTTAACGGGTAATAGATAATTTTAGTTGTTGCTCACGAATAATAGATAAGCCATTCATTGTTCACGAATAAGAAAGTTATTTTATTCGTATATCCCAAATATGTATTAGATAAATTAATGTGTCATTCGTAAATAATGGAAAATTTGACTATTCAATTAGTTATTCACGAATAACCAGATGAGCCTATTCATTATACACGAATAAAAAAGTTATTTTATTCGTATATCGCAAATATGTAACAGTTAAATTAATTTCTCATTCGCGAATAATAGAAAAATGACTTTTCATTAAGGCATAATAGGCAACTTTATTTGTAACTTATGAAGGATACAAAATTTTATTCGTTACTCGCGAATAATAAAATAATTTTATTTGTGGGTCACGAATAACAGATAATTTAACTTTTCGTTTGTGAATAATTTATCTCGACGGTGATAAAGCAAGATAGATAATTTTATTTCTTCCTCAGGAAATCGAATAAATATTTATCTAGATAAAAAATTATTTATACCACAAAATTGTGTATAAACCTATCATAAAAAAACTAGTATTAGAAATACTACTTTATTCGTATTCCGCGAATAATAAATACTTTCATTCGTTTTTCGTAAATAATTTCGTAAATAACAATATAGACAAGATAATTTCATTGGCAGGACGCGGGTAATAGATAATTTAATTCGATATTCACGAATAATAAATAATTTTTGTATTGGTGACTCACTAATATAATTAATTTTTTCTTGTGGGTTACAAATAACGCATAATTTTATTTTTTATTCTCTGCATATTAGACCAGTCAATCATGGGAGTCAAAAACAAAGGTCACGACATTTACTAACCACATTATAAATTCAAAATCACTTTTTAGCATAATTTTTATGAGGTTTAATACAATATCGATCTACTTAAGACTTATTGGAAGCCATTATTTATTTAAACTACTGACACTACTGTGTTAATACTACATACTAATCGCAGTTACAAGAATTTATTTTATTTATATAACATTATAAACCACAACTTCCCGAATAGGGAAATGCAAAGGACATACAGCCAACTGTGGATGTAGCGATATGATAACTGCAACCAAGCATTTAAGTCATTTAAATACGCATCAAGTAATTCCTATAGCAGAAAAGGTGTTGTTAAAATATTACAATTATTAAATCGAATAATGTGTAAATAATTTTGCAGGTAAGAGATAACTGTTGAATCCCGCATAAACATGGACACAATCATCAAAGGAACCGCTGTGAAGATACCACCTAAACGACGTCTTACACGGGACAAACAAAAATTCTCATCATCACACGAAGTCGCGATCTCTTCGCCCATACACGTGAAGCTGTCATAAAATTTTCCAGATTATTAGTGTCCGAAAAGAGCCGAAAAGTCACTATGCGCCGCAGTTCAATATTTGCCTCGAAAAATAGCATGTATATCTCTACTGCGAGCGGCACCTATAAACACACACACACAAACACCGAAAGGCGCTCTTTCGAGAGAGATCTGTGCAAAGCGAGAGGCACCTATATCGATAGGCCGCGCCACACAAAAGGGAGGTAAGAACTTTTATTACACCCCGCCGAAAATAGCAATCGAAACGGCACATTGTTTATCTAGGATTAACAGAAGAAATCCGAAGCTGTGCGGCAGTTATCGCGTTCCGGCAGTTTTGTGAAACGGATTTTAGCACTGAGATCACATGGGGATTTGGTGTTGTCCAAATACGGAGATATAACGTACAGATATCGCGATTATTTTAAGAGGAAAAAAATCCACCTGTACTAACAAACGTGTTAAATTATAAAGAATACAGGTGCTAAAAGGCAATCATGCGGTACTCCAAAATCTTAGACTTCAGACATTTTCCTATATCTAAAATTTACATTATTATTATTTAAACCTGTACAATTATTACAAAGAGCATAGGTGCAAGGTACCAATCACATGGGACACCCTCTTATTTTCACACGATTATTTTGAGAAAAAAAAATCCACTTGTACTAACAAATGTACTAAATTATAAAGAATACTGGTGCTAAACGGCAATCATGCGGTACTCCAAAATGTTGGACCTCAGTCATTTTCCTATATCTAAAATTTACATTATTATCATTTAAACTTGTACAATTATTACAAAGAACATAGGTGCAAGACACCAATCACATGGCACACCCTCTTTTATTTTCCCACGATTATTTTGATAAAAAAATCCACTTGTACTAACAAATGTACTAAATTATAAAGAATACTGGTGCTAAACGGCAATCATACGGTACTCCTACATCTAAAATTTAAATCCAATAACCAAAATTCGCATAAGATCCACCAGCAGTAGCAAACCTGTATAATTACAAAGAAAAAAGGTGCGAAGTATCAATCACGTGGCACTCCTTCTTATTTTCACTCAACAAACTTCCAAGTGGCACCTATGTAAGTGGAATTTAATTTCAACCACAGCAAAATGAAAAAAAAAAACATGGACACTTATACGCAAGAAAGAATAATTCCTATATCTAAAATTTACATTATTATTATTTAAACCTGTACAATTATTACGAAGAACATAGGTGCAAGGTACCAATCATATGGCACACCCTCTTATTTTTACACGATTATTTTGAAGAAAAAATCCACTTCTACTAACAAATGTACTAAATTATAAAGAATACTGGTGCTCCGGTACTCCTACATCTAACATTTAAATCCAATAACCAAAATTCGTATAAGATCCACCAGCAGTAGCAAACCTGTATAATTACAAAGAAGAAAGGTGCGAAGTACCAATCACGTGGCACTCCTTATTTTCACACAACAAACTTCCAAGTGGCACCTAAGTGGAATTTAATTTCAACCACAGCAAAATGAAAAAAAACGGACATTTATACACAAGAAAGAATAATGGTGTTAGAAATACGACCAGAGGTACTCTAAGCAAAATAAAAAATATTTTCCCTCCTATTTTGTTTTCATTCTTTCCGCATTAAAATTTATTATTATAACAATCAAAGTTTGGAAAAACAAATTCACTTGTACTTGCAAATCTATTAAGTTACTTACTGAAAGCCAAAAATACAGTAAACTAAAATGTTTACTATAATTCTGAATATTTTAACATATTTATTGAAAATTAATTGCTACAATCATGATTCGCAAAAAAAATAACTTTATTAAGGCTTCTATAAAATTAAAAAAGATACGGGTGCCAGATATCGACCCATGCGGCACTCCAAAGAACACATTTTATTTTCTCTTATATTTTGGACATTAAAATTTATTTAAAAATAAAAATTAATTATTCATAAACCACTTTTACTAACGACTCCTTAAAATTCCAAAGAGATATGGTAATAAATACCAACCATATGGCACTCCACAGCACTAATTCTCTGTCATTTTGCACATCCACTCAATTTTAAAATTTAATTTCGATCATCAAATTTTCAAAATAGGATATCCATACTAGCTAAATTGTAAATCACGAAGAAGAAAGGTCCCAAACACCTACCATGCAGCACCCCTAAGTACAAACTTTATTTTCTCCTTTATTTCGTACAATTTGTCGATGTTAAAATTGAATTTCCACGACCACAATTTGGAAAAATTTTATTTCTACTGGCGATATGTCAAATTACAAAAAACAAAGGCGCTAAGTAACGATGCATAGCATAAATTTTGAGTGCTCTCTTAATTTTGATAATCAAAAGTTCATAAAATCCGTCTATAGTATTTACAAAGAATAAAGATGCTAACTACCGACCGCGTGGCACTCAAAATCACAAGCATTATTATCTCTTTTAATTTGGTATACTTCTAATGTCAAACTTTAATTTTAAAATTTGGAAAACTTAACCTATTGTGACATATTTATCAAATTACAAAGAACAGAGACGATAAATATCAGTTATGCAGCACTCCAATGTTAACATTTAATTTAGCAATAGAAATTTAGACAAAAAATTCAACCCTAAACACAAACCACATATTTCATTCTCTTTCATTTTTTACATTTCGACAATCAAAACTTGGAAGAAAATTCGTCAATACAAATAAATCTTTATAATTACGTAAGGCAATGGCCTAAAAAGCCACTACAAGGCACTCCAAGCCGAAAATTTTCTTTTCTTTTCTAGTTTTGACATCCTTTGAACATTAAACTTTAATTTCAGCAATCTAAATTTTCAAATAAATCAACAAACAATAAATATGTCAAAAACACCTATCTTGCGGTACTCCAAACAACAAAATTTTTATTCACATTGTTTATTATTTTATTTTTCATTTAATGAATCAGAATTTCAACATCAATATTTTGGGTAAACTGTACTGACAAAAATGCGCAGTTATATAGAGAACAAAGGTGTCAAAAACTCATCATGCGGTACTCCACAATGCAACTTTTATATTTTCATTCGTTCTAGACAATTTTTTTTCAGCGAATAAATTCAAATTTCACTTCAGAATCAACACTCTAAATAAAACATCTATAATGATCACGAATCTGCACAATTACAAAGAACAAAGGTGTCAAGAATGCACCCCGCGGCACCTCAGAAACATAAATTTTATACTCGTATCGTCTTAAACACCAGATATTTCGACGCTATTTATAAATTACAGTATTACAACCATCTTATCTAAGAGATTATTGATTGTATTAAAAGTTAATTTCCCTTTTGTGAGCTCTTATCTTTTTAGACGGAAAAAAAATCACTCTATCACGAAACAGTAGCACTTGTTAATTGCTTCGTATAACGAGCCGTTGATGTCGGGTATAGATTTTTTTTTTGTCTCGAATCGGTGTAGGAAATTAAGGAGATAAGTTTTAACACTTGTTTTTGTGATCGTGTGGTAAAAAAGAACATAATTTATTGGAAGGAATTCCGTTTTTATCGAATTTAAAACAGATAGTCTTTTTTTTTTGTTCAACAGAGGTCGATTACAAGGAGAAAAGTAGTATCTTTATGTCTGTCTAGATTAATATTAGTGTAAGTTTTTCTTATCAATATAATAACTCCACTGGAAAACCCTGGGAGTCACACATTCCTCATACGAGATGTCCTACCACAACAACTGTATTAATTTTCTTATATTGTTTAACAAGACAGACGTTTCGTCAGCAATCTTCTGATATCAGACCAGCTTTAGCGTCATTATTTTATACAAACATACAACTGAATCGTGTTACAACACCTGCTAGAGGGCCGAAAACGAAATTTGATTATGGTCACGTTCAAGAGAGGTTATCCCATAAATTAGGGCTTATCAGAAATATATTGCTTGCCGAAAAACTTTCTTAAATAGGTGTCTAAAGCCTAAAGCATTGAAGAAGTAAAATAAAATCATTGTATTCAGTATAAGTGAAAAATATCTTGTCACTATTAAACACGACTTTAAGATGAAACATGTACCTACTTTAATTTACAATTTAAGATGTCAAAAATGTGCAAAAATTCCACATGTAAACCTGCTGTGATTTTCCTAATATATTTACATTTATAAAAACTGGTAAATTATAGAATTTAGAGCATAAAATTTCATATATTAAAGGTAAAATACACATTTTATCCCCAACTTTATAAATCTCTCACACAGTACAAGTAAAGTGCAGACAATTTTATGCAACCTCATAAAACACTGCTCTCGATATGTGCGTAATTGATACGAAAACACGCAGGACAATGACCTGCTATATAGTGGGCGTGTCTACAACTAGATCGTGCCTGGATCTTCACAAAGGCCAATTAAAAAACGCTTAAAAACGGTTTCCAGTTACTGGGAGTCATTTGCGTCTGCGAAAGAGTACGCTCAAACAGTCTTATTATTATAATTCGATAGGGCAACACGTGCATTCGTACGAGTTAGATTTCAATGCATCTGGAATTATAACTTTAACAAGGATATTTGTATTTGTACGTAATAGGTTTTATGTTAACGTAAGTAATAGTAATGGTCCTGAAGTAGGTACTGATGGGTGTCTGTATGATTTGTAGTTGTAGTAAAATATATGATTGTATTGATTTGGGATTATCCACGAAGGTATCTATTATGAAATTACAAACAACCGTAATCTCAAAATACTACCTACGAGGAAATCTACAGGGTGACGTAGAAAAAACTATAATGCATAGCAACATGTGATAGATGACCAAGAAATAACAAAAAAGAGTTCCTAAAAAAAATTGAAGCGATTACAACAATATATCTGTGCCTTGGTGCAAAAATGGCTAATGTCAAAACCAGTGTACAAAACCAAATGTATTTCGAGATAATTAACTGTCAAAGAATTTGTTTCAATTTATAGCAATACAGGGTGTATCCGATATAGAGGTAAATATAATAATATGTAGCAGCTGTAATCATTTACGATCAAAAAGTCTTAAAGCACAGGGGGTCTATCTGTAAGCATTAACGAGAAAAAAAATAATTTATAAATGCCGTGGGCTAGAGCCGCACCTGTGCCCAACCTAAATGCTGTCCCGAGTATACCCCCACATACCACTATCATTCAGCCATTATCGCTGTTAGTTTTGTGTGGATCGCCAATTCGAAGATTTTATTTAAATTCTTCCCGTCTCGAAAAAACGATCCTTTTCAGGACCATCATGATTTCATATAAAGAAAATCGAAGCTTGATGCATCGGCAAAAGCGCGGGAAGTATAGATTCATTTTCGCGCGATATCATAGTAAAAAGGCGTGTTTTGCAAATTTTCTGTATCTACATTTATTTCGTTGTAATTCGATTCATTTCATTTTGCGTTATTTGATAAATAAATCCAAAAGAAATATCTAGATTCATGTGGTACCGTTTATTATTAACAACTAACTCTCGATTCGACAAAGCAAAAGAAAAATATATTTACGTTTTTTTGTAACTAACGAATCGCATATCCGGTGAAACTCAAACGTCTTATCAGGATATTAAAAATAATACTTTGTAGACTTACGTAGAATGCTCTTAACAAATAGGAAGGTTTATTTTATAAAAAAGAAAAATTTAAAATGCCTCAGTTTTGCTATTTTTCCAAAGGGCCTTTATTTATTAGAATGACGTTAAATGAACTTACGCATACATTAAGAATAATACTAAATGAGTGCAATGTATTTATACATAATACCGTTTAGCGGGTGCTTAACATGATGTTTTCCTTGCATCAGGCCCGGACTAAAGAATTTTGGCTCTAAATTTACTTTTTTTTATTTTTTAATGATGAAATCCAGTTTCGGCGGGTTTGTGCTTTATATGTCGTGTGGTTAACACCCAAGCAAAATTTACTTTTTTATTTGATACACCCTGTATTCCTACCAAATTTTATCAAAATCGAAGAGATTAACTTCTTCGATTATTCTTTTGCGATTGAAAATTTAACTAATGCATGGTTAAACTCATACCGCCAGAAGAATTACATAATCACTGATATTTTATAATTCTCTTCAAAACGCATTGTATGTCTTATAGATTCTAGGTCAATATAATATTATTTGATGCTAATCACTGTCAGGAAAGAAAAAAAAACATTTATATGTACCTCCCGCGCGACTTAACTCGTACGAACCTACACAAAAACACATTCCTTTCAAAAGACAGGCTTTTATGCCATCACGTATGTGTCCAGCATCGGTCGGCAATAAACTCTTTGCTTAATTCTTTCATCCGAGTTTTAATGATTGTCGCCGATTGTCATTCAAAAGCGTGAATCGCGAACGTGCCTACGAACTGTCATCGCTAATTTCACATGTGTCGTCTCTGCACAGCGCTCATGACGCGTCCATTGTCTATGTTTCGAGAACTGCATACTTTCGACCTTCTGGCATACGGTTTATGCACGGGCGAATTTTATCCGCACTCTGGTTGATTCACCCCGATTGTGAATGGAAAAAGTTTTGTTTTTTTTTTAGTCGGTTGGCATTTGTGAGAAAGAAAAATGAATTATTTAGGCCGTAAAGTTTCTTTTGTTTTATTTTTTTTTTGTTGATTTACTTGTCTTTGTGTGTGGTCAAAATAGTCGTAGCAAGAGATACGTATTTTTTTTATATATACCTCTTAATAACCGAGATTTTATTGTGACGTCCACTTCAAATAGGTTTTACTGTATATATAACATGCATTAAATTGTAAATATTTTGGAAATAATTTAAGCGAATGATACTTAATACAGAATGAAGTCAGAGTAGGTACTTCTGTTTTATATTATTCGATGTTGAATGCATATCAGAAGCCATTTTGTATTTTGAAAATGTAATACACCATGTGATTCAAAATGATTGTCGTAAGAAAAAAACTGTTTTCCGGAAAAAATTAGCTATATTTATTACCAATTTAATGAGCGAAGTTAGCTACATACAAATTTCATACATTAAATGAATTTTCTTGACATTTAGCGACATTGGCGTGCGTGTTGTAGTATCCTTCGATTATTTATCTTATAATTTTTTTTCAAATCGTTTATATTTACATCTAATATCACCAACAATAGTATTTCTGAATACTGTAAGAAAATAAGGGAATTTATCTGTGGCAATAACTCAACAAACAGGTAAAAAAATCAATATTAACATTAAGTGAAATAGTTTATTATATTTTATAATTTTATAGGCTTATCATACACTTCAGTGCAATGGGCTGTCGAAAGAAAGTTACATTTTCATCTCTATAAAGTTTCTATGATACAGGAATTATTACCATTAGATCACGATAGGCGATTGGAATATTGTCATTGGTTTAATAACAATTTAAGGGATGATGACTGCTAAACAAATCATTTTTCTTGGATGAAGCCTGGTTTTATCTAACAGACTATATCAATTTACAAAACTATTGTATCTGGTCTGCAGAAAATCCACCCGAATTTCGAGAAACGCAATTGCATCCCGTAAAATTTGGAGTTTGGTTAGCTATGTCCAGGCAACGAATAATAGGGCCAATTTTCTTCGAGGAAACTGCAACAGCCCAACGTTACCAACAGATGTTGGAATTGTTTATTGCAGAGTTTCAAGAAAATGAGCTTGAAGCAGGTTATTTTCAGCACGATAATGCTCCAGCACATACTGCTCGACAAATCTGCCAATATCTTCAACAGTTTTTTGCTGACAGGGTCGTTAGAGCACAAAGATGGCCACCAAGATCGCCTGATCTAACCCCATTAGATTACTTCATGTTCGGCTATCTAATAAATAGGATCTATAGAAACCGCATGCATACCATAGAAGAACTGGGAGATGCAGTTTTGTCACTTAATAATTATACTAATTGTATGTTATAATTTAAAGTAATAAATAAATTTAGTTAAACACCAGTTAGTACTGAATTGTAAAATCATAATTTAGTAAAGTTAAATTAATTACATTTCATTTTTACAAGCAGAAACACCAATCCATAGTCGTTTATATAATGCGAGTTCAAATATAGGTTACGTTTTCCTTATTTATGACAGATCCCTTTACTTTCTTATGTTCCAACACTGACTTAGTTCAAACCTTCATTACAAACACGCGGCATATACCTACACCCTGTTACTATCTATAGGAGGGGATTTGACAATCATTTTGAATCTCTGTGTACTGTTGATTTGCAGGTTTTTAGAAACATATATGTCCTTAGACTATTAATTATGCGCTCATAAATTATAAATTAACGAAACTTCAAAAAATATTCTATAAAAAGTAATTGCTTAAGAATAGAATTATCAAAAGTTTTAAGATATAATTAAATTAATTATGAAAACATAGATTATGTTAACAATAAACGTTATTTTCTTTTTGAATGACACTCTATAAAATATTAATTACGAAAAATATGAAAAATATTCTCGGTTTAGTATGATATAAGACATCTTGGCGTTATATTGAAATATATTCCTTTTAAATAAACTGAAACATGTCGGATAGGTTTGATTCATGCATGGGTATACCGCATGGCAATATATTAAGTCCGCTCGTATTTATTTTTATAAATTATAATTGACAACACTGACATTTTATAGAGATGTCCGCTTTAACCAGGTTTTACTGTACGTACAATATCATATATAAATAAATCGCAATTATTTTGGAAATAATTTTTATACATGGCGAGGCAAGAGTACGTTCGTTTCTTATTACTACATCTGTACATATTAGAAGCCATTTCGTATTTTGGAATGTAATATAATGGAGGTTGTGTATTTTTGGAATATATATTCGCATACACTGACTGTTTCATTAGAAAAAAAAAAACCTATGTGTAACAAAGATCATTATTTTTTATGTCACACCCTGTATAATATTAATTATGAAGAGTATTCGTGATTTAATATGAAATAAAATACCTTGGTGTTATAGTAAATTATGTTTCTGTTGAAGAAACTAAAGAGGCATATGGGAAGGGTTTGATGATTCATACATGGGAGTACCGCAAGGCATGTATTCGGTCCCCCAATGTTTAGTATTTTTATAAATAATCTTGAATGGTTTGGTCATCATTTTTATGCCAAAATTATGTGTATTAGAGCATCTAGTTTCGAATATAAAATAATATACCGGGTGCAAGGATTGCAAGGTTTTCACAGTGCGAAATTAACAAATTAATGGATGGAAATGGAAAAAATTCTCCTAATTATTACAGTTAATAGCAGAAACACATTAATTTGTTAATGTACCGAGTGTTTCCTTCTAACTCCTCTAAAATATTTGCAGTAGAAAAACTAAATTCGGAAATTGTAGCTATAGGACACCAATTCACATTTCTTATTTATAGTAATCGATTTTAATTTTGTCACATTTAATTATTGATTCTTATGCAGAGTAATATTCTAAGTACAATTGCACAAAATTCGACATTTTTTTTTTCATCTGCCTAACAGTTAAAGTCGTGTGTTAAAGATTCCATCTCTATTAAATATTCATCTATCGCTCCAAAGAATATGTCTTAAAAAACTGTCATCATCAGGAATAAAAATTTAAAAAATATCCACAATATTTCAACCATCAGAAAAAAAAATTATTCTTTATAATTTATGTACATTTAAAATCCCTGAGAAAATACTTGATTGTAAAACTTCAAATAATTTTAAAACAAAATTAAAGAACTATCCGATTGGCTCCAACCAATACAGTGTCGGAAATCAGTCATGATAAGTTAATATTGTGCAGTTTATATTTTGTTGTCTATTTTTTTTTCCGTGACATGTTTTGTACACATATTTATTGTATCACAAGATTATTAAAGTTATGATTATGATTGTTCATTAAAATAGATAAATAAACAAATACAAAATATTACTATAAAGTAATAAATATTTATTTAGATTTTGGACTATTTTATTTATAATTTCATATTATTATGGTTACTTTTCTTTGTATTGCACTATGAACAATGTTAATGTCAATTTTATTTGCTGATCATAACAATAGAATCATATTATTTTTAAAAATATTCACAATATTTCAACTATCAAGCACCAAAAAAATAATTTTTTATAATTTATGTATGTTTGAAATCCCTGAGAAAATACGTGATTGTAAAATTTCAAATAATTTTAAAACAAAATTAAAGAAGCATCCAATTGGCTCCGCCCTATACAGTGTCGGAAATTAATTGTGATGTTCATGTTGTGCAGTTTGTGTTTTTTTGGTCTATTTTTTTTCGTGACATGTCTTGTACACATATTTATTGTATCAAAAAATTATTAAAGTTATGATTATGATTGTTTATTAAAATAGGCAAGCAAATAAATATAAACAAAAATAATTCATAATGTAAAGTAATAAATATTTATTTATATTTCAGAATATTTATTTTTTTTTATAACTTCATATTATTATGACTACTTTTCTTTGTATTACACTATGAACAATGTTAATGTCAATTTTGTAGCCAATGATAACAATAGAATTATATTATTTTTAAAAATATTCACAATATTTCAACCAACAAGCTAAAAAAAATTCTTATAATGTATGAATATTTGAAATCCCTGAGAAAATACGTGATTGTAAAATTTCAAACAATTTTAAAACAAAATTAAAGTAAAGTATCCAATTGGCTCCGCCCTATACAGTGTCGGAAACTAGTCGTGATGTTAATGTTATGCAGTTTGTGTTTTTTTGGTCTATTTTTTTTCGTGACATGTGTTCTACACATATTTATTGCATCACAAAATTATTAAAGTTCTGATTATGATTGTTTATTAAAATAGACAAGTAAATAAATATAAACAAAAATAATTCATAATATAAAGTAATAAATATTTATTTATATTTCAGAATATTTATTTTTTTTTATAACTTCATATTATTATGACTACTTTTCTTTGTATCACACTATGAACAATGTTAATGTCAATTTTGTAGCCAATGATAACAATAGAATTATATTATTTTTAAAAATATTCACAATATTTCAACCATCAAGCAAAAAAAATTCTTATAATGTATGTACGTTTGAAATCCCTGAGAAAATATGTGATTGTAAAATTTCAAATAATTTTAAAACAAAATTAAAGAAGCATCCAATTGGCTCCACCCTATACAGTGTCGGAAATCAGTCGTGATTAGTTAATGTTGTACAGTTTGTATTTTTTTAGTCTATTTTTTTTCGTGACATGTCTTGTACACATATTTATTGTATCACAAAATTATTAAAGTTATGATTATGATTTTTGATTAAAATACATAAGTAAATAAATAAAAACAAAAATAATTAATAATATAATGTAATAAATATTTATTTATATTGCAGATATATTTATTTTTTTTTTAATTTCATATTATTATGACTACTTTTCTTTGTATTACACTATGAACAATACTAATGCCAATTTTGTAGCTGCTCATAACAATAGAATCATATTATTTTTAAAGATATTTACAAAAATTTGAAAATCACGAGAATTTTTGGGGTATTTGGTCACCAAAACATTGCACATTCTTTCAGTTTCTATACCTACATAGTTTCATCGAATTTTGAATTTTCGCCTTGTTAAAAAATTATCCTTAAAACATTAGAAAAGATAAAATTAACATAAGTTTCGGTAAAAACTTTAAGCAATACAAATTTATTATGTTTAAAGAAGAAACTCTTATTCACTCTTCTGTAAAAACTTATTTCATGTATTTGTACCTACTTAATTTCCAAATTTAATTTTAATATTGCAGATATTTTTTTACAAAATGTTTTTTTTTCCAATTTATCTCTGATAATTTAAACGGACATAGGGTATACTAATATTTTATTCTAAAACAAATATTTCTAAGCGCATATAATACTTAAAAAGATACTCATCAAGCGTTACCAACTGTAATAAAATATATATTTTAAAACATTTCCTCTCGAGGAATATATCCTTCATTATTTACGTTTTCAACAATGAATACTGATAACATGTGTATCATGTCACAGCTATTTTCAAAGGTAATTACTAGCAACATTAAAAACAAACACATAAAATTGTCTTTTCTTTGTTTTCTACCGCCTACATATTTCATGAGACATAAATTAGTCACCGTAAGAAATTAATAACAACATTTCTTTTAAATTTACAGACCTGTCATGCTATTATAGTTGAACACCATGGATTGTTACTGCAGTTTCTAGATCTGGCAAAACTCCACTGGTCTATCGCAGCTTTTTAAGCCGAAAAGAATACACAAATGATACCACTTTTTTTCATTACTGAACTGAAAGATCTTCAAAACATCAACCCGAAATTCTTTTAAACGCACTTAAATGTACTTAATGATGTTCACTGATTAATTGTTGTCATAATTGGCTCTCAACTCAAAGAATCGATTTTAATAGTAAATTTTATTAAATAACACGTATAAATTTACGAAATAATCCACTTAGAACTTGCCACTATTTACATGAGTGTTTATTGGTGTCACACCTTCTTATGTCTCCCAGAACAGACACAAAATCGTCTCATCCGAATACCTTTAACGACAACACTGGTTGATCCTTGATACTCCCGGATCTCTCCTGGATTCTACAGTCGAGGCGTGGCTACTATCCCGTGGAAGGGGCTTAAATGGGCGTGGTTATCCCTAGGGACGACTGTCATCTCTTTCCTACCCCGCATGTGTGTGCTTTCGAATTGGGAATTTTGAACGGAGATAGGGGTATACTGTGGAATCTCTTACCCAGATATCTCTGGGTTGGATGCCCGATGTTCGGAAAGATAGTGACAGATATACTGCGTTGCGTAGTGGTTCCGTTTCGGCTAGGTTAGAGGATTGATCGAAGCTGTGAGAAGTGAGAAGGTTTTGTCGCGTTTTCAACTTGTCGCAGTGGACTCTGTTGGTTTTGTTGAAAGTTATTTGTTGTCGAAGCAAAAATTGGGTCGTAGCCTCTTCAGATGTTAAGGAATGAATGTATAGTAACGAGTTTTTAATGAAGTCGCTTCTAACGACTTTAATAATTTTAATTTGTCGCGCGGACTTATAAATATTCAAAATTAAATATTCAATGTGCGCAAAGTTAATGTAGATCTTTTATTAATTTTAGTACGATTCAGCGAGAAAAATGCGCTATCTATCCTTGTCTAAAACAAATTGTTATACTCCGCTCAATCTTAATGGAGCACGGAAATAATGTGTTTGGTGACCTCGCAGCTAAGTACACTCCTGTCAGGTTTAGACATCAACAAAATAAGTATCTGCTAAGTTGGCTATGTCTTTCGATTTAATCGGAAATGCGACAAAGATGAAGTTATTTTTTCTAAATAGATCACAGCTAACTTTGCTTAACCCCAATGTTTCAAAACCGAGATATCATTGCAAATTCAAGAAGCTTTCCGTGAATCACCCTATATAAGCAAATGTAAACACAGTATATAGAGGGTGTATCAGATATAGAGGTAAATATAATAATATGCAGCAGCTATAATCATATACAATCAAAAAGTCTTAATGCACAGGGGGTCTATCTGTAAGCATTAACGAGAATTTTTTTTTTTATAAATGCCGTGAGCTAGAGCCGTACCTGTGCCCAACCTAATGCTGTCCGAGTATACCCCACATACCACTATCATTCAGCCATTACCGCTGTTAGTTTTGTTGTGGAATCGGCCGCTTGGAGTGCAAGCCACTTCGAACATTTTATTTAAATTCTTTCCTGTCTCAGAAAAAACGATCCTTTTCAGGACCATCATGATTCAATAGAGAAAATCGAAGCTTTATGCATGGGCAAAAGCGCGGGAATGTATAGATTCATTTTCGCGCGACATCATAGTAAAAAGGCGTGTTTGCAAATTTTCTGTATCTACATCTATTTCTGTGTAAATTCGATTCAATTCATTTAGCGTTATATGATTAAATAAATCTAAAAGAAATAACTCAGATTCATGTGGTATCGTTTATTAACAACTTAACTCTCGATTCGACAAAGCAAAAGAAAAATATTTACGTTTTGTAATACTACTGAAGTCGCATACCGGTGAAACTCGAACGTTTATCAGATATTAAAATAATACTTTGTAGACTTACGTAGAATGCTCTTAACAAAAAAGGAATGTTTATTTTGTAAAAAGAAGAAATTAAATTAAAATGCCTCAGCTTTGCTATTTTTATAAGGGCCTTTATTTATTCAGAATGACGTTAAATGAATTTACAGCATACCATTAAGAATAATACTAAATGAGTGCAATGTATTTATACATAATACCAGCGTTTAGCGGGCTGCTTAACATGACGTTTCCTTGCAATCAGGCCGGACTAAAGAATTTTTGGCTTTTAATTTTACTTTTTTTATTCTTTAATGATGAAATCCGGTTTCAGTGGGCTTGTACTTTATATGCCGTGTAGTTAATACCCCAGCAAAATTTACTTTTTTATTTGATACACCCTGTATATATATATAAATACACAGCTATTAAGTATAAAATATTTAAACTAATTATCACAGGTGTTCACAGACAAAAGTGCCTTGCCCTACGCCAATGTAATATCTATTAGACCAGCGCTCGGCAAGGTGGCTCGTAGGAGCCTGTTAACTGTTTACATCCCCCCGCTCCCAACTAATTCAAGCGTTTTTGTAAGTTTATGGAGGAGAATATAACATACGACACAGAGCATATTGAGTCACTGAAACGTAGAGCGTTGAATTAAATATAATGCGTGTTTTACAAAGAATGGGAAACGCAATTTTTATTTTCCAAAAACATATCTGGGCATAATGAGTGCGTTATTTGTGGAAAAATGTGAAAGTATGTAAAAAAATTCAATTTAAAGTGACATTTTGACCATTTCCATGAGAGAAGAGTTTGTTTTATTATTTATTTGAGAATTTCTATTTTATTGTTTAAAGTATTTAATTTTTGTTAATTATTTATTATATATTTTAGGTTTGTCCATATAAATTCTGCGATATTTCTAGCCAGCTTTACGAAAATGTAATTTTTTTTAATTTATCTTTTTAATAAAAAAATCAACTGGAGTTTGCTGTTTATATAATATGTCTATATATTTACATTTTAGATATATGAAATGAAATACATATTATTTTTATGTTACAAGTGCTGCGTTTATACCAGGTTGTCCAAGGTGGATGACATCGTAGAAATGTATAGAACACCAAACATAATAATTAATTACAATTTTTAATAAGTTATTGATAATGAACTACGTTCTTAAAATATTTATTATTTTAGAAATTGTAGCTCTTGCTAAACCATGTAACAAACTGTTTCAGTTTAAAGAGAACACAATATATTTTTTCGTTATTTGATTCCTTTCTTATTAACAATAATTAAATGTGCACATTTTAAACATTAAAGAAGCGTTGGACTAACACGACATTCAAAATTAATTGGAACACCTATACGGAACCTTTCATAAGTAACATTTACGGCTAGTGGGTCAATAAACCCTGGTGAGGAGGTAAACTTATAATTAATTATGGTATTCTCTCCATTCACGTATTCCTATGAACTTATAGGTGACCTTACAAACGTTAGTCCCGCCATAAATTATAGCAAACAATAACTCAAATAATTATAAATATGAAACAAGTCTCATGTTATATAATTTGTATTGGATTAATAATTAATAATTAATAAATGGGGATCGGACAATGTGTAAGTATTCATAGCTTGTCAAGTACTGAACAAAGTACGGTTTTGTATCGTTGAATAGCATTCCAATTGCGAATAAATAAATGTATCGAAGTGAAGGGGCACAGTTTCGAACACATGCCTTTTTGGAATGTTAGTTTATGTTAAAATAAAAAAAAACACAAAATCATGTTTGCTTGCTTCTCTTTTTTGTGTATTTTTTTCTAGATGTTCACAATTATTAAAAAAGTTTCAAACAAAAACTACACACTTGATTGCGTAGAATTCGAATCTTCAATACAAAATGGGGGTTCCCGTTTAAGATTTCAAAGTTGTCCCCCCTCCCACTCTGGGAGTGTGAGATGGGGAATCGAATTCGGCACCATTCAGTGAGCCCCCTACATTATAACAAATCTTATTAAAATCTTTTTTTGATTTGATGCAGTGTTTTAGAGATATTCCATTGACTAAAAAGATAAAAAACTCACCCTGTATATTTCGACACAGTCTGAAATCCCACCGTCCCCAATAAGACTATTAAAAATACATACATTAAACAATGCTCTCTTCCCTTGCGGAGGTTGTTTCATTTCAAGATATGAATACGTGATGCTTCAGAAGCAGTGTCATCGCAAATAGGCGCAATATGATTTACAGATTGTAATTTCCCCATTATCGATTTCACCCTAAGCGAAAAACTTTCGTAATACATTACGGGGGTGCAGCAGACATCCCTAGCGCAAAAGAAACGATTACCATTCACTAATTTCTTTAAAATTGATTATGGCAGTGCCCTCAGAGACAGGATGCAATTCTCACAAGGGATTTATATACAAAAAAAAAAAACTTTTTTAGAGAAAAAAGAACTAACGGTTGACAAATTTTTTTTGGGGTTAAAATACCAAAGGACAATAAGCGAGTTGATTACATCGATATGTGAATATTATTACAGAAGGGTTAAAACGCTTCCTATATCTTGAATTAGCCGTCAACCCTTGACGTCAAAAGTAAGTAAAATCTACCTGTATATTTGTGACTGGCAAAAGGGGTGGTAAAGGAAAGAGAGTCACCTAACGTTTCCGGATTTTAACGTGATCTTTTTTAGGTAAAAGCGGTAGATTTTTAAACGAATATTTACCGCAGAAAATCTGGCTATGGGGTCAAGGGTTAAGCAGAAAGGAGCACGAAGGGTTGACCGTGTGAAATTTGTTTTTACCTCCCAAGAAAAAAAAAATATAATTCAATTCAATAATCCTGTTATATTATGAAAATGATTTTTGAAACAGATGACGAGGCAAATTTGCAGACAATCGCAAGTAAATTGCAGGGTAGTCTTTTTTTTCTTCCTGCGTATTTTTAGATTCTAAAAAACGTATTCAATGTACACTCAACTCAAAAAAAAACAACATAATACGGAAAAAAAGTAAAATACATCTCAGATAAGAATTATTTTTCAATGAAATTCTTTGTCGAAAACCGTCAAAATCAAATTCTGCGAATGTGAATCTCTAGCCAAGAAGGTTGCGGCACCTTTGTCGTATATCGTCAAGGATATTCAGATAATAAGATAAAAAAGTTTGTATTATTCTCTTTTTTTTAAGTTAAACAACATTTTTGTTTTTTGTTTTGTTGGTTATATAAAAAATGGTTTTTTTAACAATTTTAAATTGTTGTTACAGCTGAAATATACATAAATTGAAAAAGATGTTTACGCACATTGAAACGTTTTTTGATAAGATAAAGTAAAATAAGTGTTTCCGGTTTCCAAGAGTTGTTTAATGTAAAGAATATTAGCTTTCGAAGTGATTATTGGCATATACATACAGGCTGATTCAAATTAACTGCGCACCATTGCTATCTCTGTTGTAAATTAGCAAATTATTAGTGTTTTTTTTTGTCGCTGATTAATATGCAATATACGAAAAAACAATTGCATGACGCATTTCCGAGAAATTTTGAAATTTATGATTTTTTAAATTGAACACCCTGTATATTGTTTAAAAAAATTTAAGATATTTTAATTTGTGATGCAAAAGTTTTAATATAATATTGTCTGAAAACGAATAATAAAGAAGTTATGGTGGTTTTTTAATTGATGCCAAAGATATGTAAAATTTATAGTAGGCTTCTTTCACTTTAAGTCAAAACAAATAATATGTTGTTTGAAACTGTCAAAAACGCAGTGAGCTTAAATCTTTTACGCGTTTAATTATTAAAAAAAAATTGGTTATTTCATTTTTGTGCTGAGTTCTTTACTTCTAATTGTTATTACTACATTATTATAATTAGTAGCTTGAACAGTTTTCGTTATATTTAGTTCTAAGTATCAGATAATATCTCACCATGGTGTTTTAGCATTTTGGAGAAATGCGATATGCTGGAAACATACATTGTATGCCGAAAAAATTCAATAAGGACTGTCGAATATTATGCAGAACAGTATCCTTAACGACAGCAGCCAAATTGACGTTATTTTCGAAAACTTCACAGACAATTTAGGCAACACCATTGCTTATTTAAGAAGAAAAGAACAAAGAGAAATATCATTATCAACGAGTAGGTAGAAATTAAAGTGTTTTAAAGCATATTTTGAAACCCATCGCAAATTTTCCATTAGAGATGCTAGCTACTAAGGAATTGGGTTTAAGTTACGCGTCAGTGCAGAGAATTTTAAAAAGCATAAGTATATCCCATTTAAGTACCGAACCTCACAAACATTATAACCAGGAGATTCGAGCAGGAGATTGGCTTTCTGTGAATGGTTTATTAATTTTTTTTGATGAAAATTTGAATGGAGCACAATGTATTTTATGGAGTGATGAAACAAATTTCTACAATAGAGGAATGTTTAATAAGAAGAATGAACAAGAAAATTTATTAATAATGCGTCCACATGCTGCACAAATTCGATTTAGTTTTAATGTCTGGTGCGGATTAATTGGTTATTCGACAGTCGTTGGCCCAGTGTTCTACCATGGTACATTGGCAGGAGAGAGATATCTGGAATTTATTCGTACCGTTCTAGAGGATTTCCTTGATAACGGCAATTACCTCATGCATCAAAATTTGTACTTTCAGCAAGACGGTGCTCCGACACACAACTGCCGCATAGTTCACAACTATCATCTTTGCCTATGAGTGGATTGGTACAAATGGGTCAATTCGATGGCCAGCACGCTCTTCTGACCTTTCACCTTTAGACTTTTTCCTTTGGGAATATTTAAAAGATCAGATATACAGAATCCGATACAACAATCTGGACGAATTGCAGAATAAGTTTAAGGAGGTTTTCCGCCAATTGGATGGAAGGACAATCTTAAGAGCTACCCAGAGTGTACGTACTCAAGCAGGCACGAAAATGTATTAAGAATGAAGGTGATACCTTTGGGCAGTATTTATAAATTATGCATTTACTTTTTCCTTTTCAATTTAATTTAAACGACATTATTCTAAGATGTAATATGTTAAAATAAACATCAACCACAAAGACATGTATCTGTTTTGTTAAAAGTTGATTCTTTATACTCTATTTTAGAAATAATGAAATATGTAGCCTTATTTTCACTAGTGCACCTTTTACCCATTTTCGACACGTGGTAAGTGCTTCTGAGGTAGATGGAAGCATAAGAATGTTACTTACGAAATCTACATTGACAATTTATCGCATACATAGTACATACCGTGCATCTTTCATTAAAGTGTGCTATCTATTCGTTCTTGCAGTAAATTACAAACTATTGAACTAACGAAGAAGGTATCATTTAATACTTTATTGCGTTCATATCTGGAATAATTTTATAAAAATTGGACGCAAAAAAATAACAATATATAATCGTTCATATTCATATTATTAACAACATTATTTATTAAACTAATGAAAATATAATTAATATGATAAATATTATCCATGGATTAATGTACGATGATATTTTGTTATAATGAAAACTAATTTATTTCACTAATGATATCTTGTTATCATACTTAATCAAAGATGTAAATAATATTTTATCATAACAATGGCATCGTTCTGTCGATAAAAATTCACGTCCAGTATTTTCCTCAGTGACATAAATGAAAATTCAACAGAAAAGATAAAATATCTTCAATATTATCCATAGATTAATGCACGATGATATTTTATAACAAAGGAAACTAATTTATTTCACTAATGATATCTTGTTATCATACATAATCGAAGATGTAAATAATATTTTATCATAACAATGGCATCGTTCTGTCGATAAAAATTCACGTCCAGTATTTTCTTCAGTGAAATAAATGAAAATTCAACAGAAAAGATATAATATCTTCAATCGCAGACAGTAGTGTATAATATCCTTCAGTATGAAACGAGAAAAAAACATTTCGAGCGGCCCTAAAAAACATCTGTCTCGATTTAGAAACAATGAATTTGTAATAGCAGGCGTAGGTTACATATAAATAACAAAATCGATCCTTATTCCCGATGGTTTGACAATTCACTGTTTGCTACGAACTTTAATTCGAGTGTAATTTGAATGGGGCAATTCTCGATCGCGGGATTCCCACAAAGGGTTTTATGAAGTGGCAGCACGTGCAGATGGCGAAAACGGTTTTTTAAGTGCGTCCGTTATATCGGTCACAATGCATATCAATCGTAGAAATGTCAATAATAATGGTATAATATTAAATATATGCTATATATGCACATATTATTAAACATATTTTAGATATTGTTATAGTGTTTCATAATCTAAAATATTTGTATTGTTAAAATTCTGTATACGCTTATAGGAACATAGCGCAGCACCAGAACGATAAGGCAATATCAGGACGTTTCCTGCTGCTACCGTGAGATCAGTTTCGAAAAAGGAAATCCATAGGATGTACTAATTATTACAATACAGAAGACACCTTTCTTGCGGTTTGATAAACTGTTACTATAATAATTAATTAGAAACTCTAACCGCAAAAGATAATACGGGTCTACGAGATTACACGATGGGATGTTTATAGAAGCCGTAAACAGAGATTAACTAGCTAACTCAAAAGTATTTATCACTAATATTATTTCGAAATACTTTGTGTACATATACACAAATTCATATGGACGGAATAAAATATTTTGAAAAAAGATTTAAACCATTTTCGATCATAAACTCCAAGAAGAAAATCGTTGAATTGCTTTCAGTATTCCGTATAAACTATTTGGCTTATTCTTATGGCCCTCTGATTAAATGTTTGATGTACAAGTTGATTCTCAATATATGCGACAAACTTTACGAGCTGATTCCTGAGGTATTTTGATCATAAAAGTTCATAAGAACATATGTCCAAAACCGTTTGGTTTTAAAGTTATTGAATGTTTAATGATAAATTATGAAGTATGACTAACACGATACAATATCACAGTTGGTTCTTCAAAAACTATTGTGTTGAGAGGGAATTGTTTATTTGTCATTTCAATATTTGTCAATAGTTGTCAGAGTATTCATTCAGTTTCTGTTTTCTAAAATGAATTACAAGAATGCTGAGATGTGCGATATGCATTTCGTTTATGGTCTTGCCAATGGAAATTCGCGTGCTGCTAGACGTCTTTATGAAGAACGATACTCGAACCGTATCATGCCGCATCATTCAATATTTGCCCGTCTTCACCAACGTCTTAGTGAAACGGGAAATTTAAAAAAAACGGACGACTGATAACGGGCACCCATCAACAGTGAGAACTCCACAAGTTGAAGACATGGTACTAAATGAAATTGAGCAACATCCTACAACAAGCACCACAAAAATTGCGTTTGCTTTAAACATTAGTCAGGCCACAGTTTGGAGAATATTGAAAGATCAACTGTTGTATCCATATCACATTCAACGGGTGCAGGCACTTTTGCCGGCAGATTTTCCGCAAAGGCTTTTTGTCAATTGATGTAACACAAAATCGCACAAAATCCTGACTATTTAGCTCAAATATTCTTCACCGACGAGGACACTTTCTCTAGAAACGCGATTATTAATTTTCATAATAATCACATATGGGCCAAGAAGAAAATCCGCACGAACCAGTGAATGCCCGTCATCAACATCAATTCTCTGTCAATGTGTGGGCCGGAATTGTTGGAGATCACTTGATAGGTCCACATTTTTTACCGATGCGATTAAATGGCGAGGTATACCGCAATTTTCTTGAAGAGGAGCTACCCCTACTGCTGGAAGAAGTTCCGTTGCAATTTAAGATTACAAATGTATTTTATGCATGACGGTGCTCCAGCGCATTTTAGTTTAGTTGCTCGCGAGTTTTTGGACAATACGTATTCAGATCGGTGGATAGGACGGGGAGGTCCACAACCGTGGCCTCCTCGGTCTCCAGACTTAAATTCTTTGGACTTTTTTTTTTCTGGGGTCACCTTAAATCATTAGTTTATACGACTCCCATTGAAAATGTCGATGAACTGAGAAATCGTATTATCGCAGCGTTTCAAACAATTCGAATATACCCTGGTATTTTTTAGAACGGACTCGCCAGTCAATACGACGGAGGATAGAAGCTTGTATTGCAGTTGGGGCGGTCATTTTCAACAGTTAGTATAAGTTAATTTTGTTTTACTAATTATTTTGTTAACTTATAATAAAAACATTAATTATGTTAACTTACTATTAAATATTGCACAACTTTAGAACTAAGCGATTTTGGACATATGTTCTTATGAACTTTTATGATCAAAATAACCCCACGAATCAGCGCTTAAAGTTTGTCGCATATATTGAGAATCACCCTGTATATAACCATTCCTTTTTTTTTAAACCTTAAAAAATGATTTTGGTGCATCCATAAGGAAAATGAAAAGAATACAAGAATACAATTACAATGTTAGAAATTTTCCACACAATACAAGTACATATTGTGCATTTTAACATGAGAACTTTGTGCGGACCAAATCCTTATATTTACAGAATTTATATTACCTGCTAAATTGAACTAGGCTTCGTCAGAAAAAAAAGTAAGATTTAAAAAATCGTCATTCTTTAGATTTTTGTCATTAAACCAATGGCAATATTCCATACGTTTTTCGAAATTTAGTGGCAATAATTGCTGCACGATAGAATTTTTTTATATGGATAATAATGAAGCTTCCGTTTTATAGCTTTCTGAGTTAATCCATAAGATAAACTTACAAAAAAAAAAATCACATTACTTATTTTATAACACCATTTAGTATGTGTATTTCTACCAGTTTGTTGTGCAAGTTGTCGTAATGGCTTTTCAGGGCTGTGATCCAAACAAACACGTACTACGTCTTCCACCACATTATCGATTAGAACTGATGGGCGATCTGGTGACTTTCCCTTCAAAATACTTTCAGTTCATCTGAAGCCATGGACAACCTGATTGATGTGTCGAAAGAGAATTTTATTATCAATTTAATTTATAAATTCTTCATCACAAAGTACAGCTGAATATCTCCACTGCCCATCACCTTCTCGTTCACGGTTTTAAAAATATGCTTCAAAAATAAATTTATCTTGGTCTAGTGTAAATGGCATTTTCCCCAAAAAGAAAACACGTTACGCTCTCAATGCGAAATGAAGGCGTAGTCTTGAGAAAGACTGTATGTGAAAATTAACAGACAATAATACGGAATGACTAATTAAGCAAAACTCAAACACGAAACGCACGGCTTATGTACAACGTATGTCAATTTTGACAGCAAAATTTGAGGAAACACTGTATTATCAATTTCATTGCAATGATTGGATGAAAATATTGATTTGCGCACCGCGGAAAGTAGTTTAGAATCAGGACAATCATTCTCGATCTCAGTGTACTTTCCATTAAACCATTTAACAGGGATTTATCGCAAAATTGAAACTCCCGAAAGCGCATTATAAAAACGATCCTCACGACTACTTTTTCTAGTACACATCCCACCAATCTCGAACACATGAAAGCATAAAATACGTACTGACAATCGTACACTTTCTGCTTACTACCCGCACAGAATCCAAATCTATATATTACCAGATCGGTTCGGATAAGAGATCTCTTTCTGACCGTATGTCGGGCGCGGTCGGGGGGTGGGTTGGTTACAGGCTAGCGCGGCCACCAGATGTCGTAATGGGTAGATTTAAATGCAATGGCCCCCGGTTTTAAAATTCGCATTTAGATAAGACAGGGCCATCTATTTCGCGAATCGCCATTGTTGTTCTGAGTGGCTGCTGGGCAGAAAGAGCTTGAAAGATATATCAAGCAGCGTAGTAAAGGGAATTCTTTATTGTACGATCTTAGGAGATATTCGTTCGGAATGGTTCGGAGATTGTGGACAATTGAAAATCGAATGTTTAAAATCGATCGATCGACGGGCATTTCAACGGAACAATTGTTACTGATTACTATTAAATCTGTTTTAAACTTAACACTAAACTAAACTATGTAATAAACGCATACAAACTGGAAACATATACAACAGTTGTGCTTTATCAAATATTTATTTCATATTTTATAAATATTTAAAAAATATTAAATCTTTCTTGAATATTAGTTATATTAATATAATATGCATAAAATCTATTATAGAAAATATATTAGGAAAAATTTAAAAAATATTATGTATGTAGCATTAATAATATTTATTGCAAATGTTTTCTCAATATATTTTTTCATAACTCTGCAAGAATAATTTTGCTTTGTATTCTGTAAATATTTATTTCAATATAAAAAAAAGAATTAATTTTGCTTTGTACATTTGTGCGTAGGAGAATAATACAAAATGGGTATAATATGCATACATATAAGTAGGTATGTACCTATTTAAAATGATAGTTTAAAGATTAAATTAGATAATATATATCTAAATATGATTTAATTAGTATCTAAGTTGAGGAGCTGTAACTTTGTTCTATTAATATATCTGCGTTTTGTATAATATTATTTGTAATATTTGTAAGTTCGAACGTCAACACAAACACCTCTATTCATTACGGTGTCGTGTTATATGATTTAGTATTGTTTATGCGTCTATGGATTAGGTACATAGAATGCATACGCGCACGTGCGTATCATCAACATTTTCATTCGTTTGTCCGTTACATGTTATAGTTTATAATAGTATACGATTAGGGCAGATTAGGGTTAAACTGTGTAATTAATTGTTGCGGGGTGTGTGTTTAGTTTTTTGTGGTGACTACGAGGTAAGCAAAACTTTGAACATGTCATGGCTTTATAAGATAATTGGAATGCTCAATATCGCTATGTACAGAAATCGTTTAATAATATAATTGTAGGAATTTTATGCATCATATATGTACTGCATCTACAGATAAATTGCTAGTTGATTTGCTTAAGAGATTCATCTCGGTAGATAAGCGTCATAACCTCAAATAGAGGTAGAAATACGTTGTGTTGTTTTATTGTTTGTACGTAGAATGTTTTCAAATATTACGAAATAAAGTAAAAATAAGTATCGTAAGTATTAGAATGTAGCTACCACTCAAATTATTGTAAATGCTCCAAATGTATTAGTAGGTGTTGATAATGTTGTACGATGTTTTACTCATGGTATGATCTAATACAATTGCCATTGTTCTAGAGGCTACAAGGAAACGCCATGAGAGCCCCACTACCGAAGATATGAAAAAAGCCATAGGGTTGTACCTGGCACCAGCCAAGGCTAGACTTAAAAATCAGTATTTTTCATTTTTATTGGCTTATTCAAATAAAATGATAATAAATACGTTTGTTTTTTATTTAGGACACTTCAATTAAAAAATAGTGATTAATTTGATAAACCTCCAGTATGCCTTAAAAGATGCCAGAATTATTGATTATTAACTTGTATGGTGAGTGTGAAAAAACAAGTTCTTGCCTTTTAGACAACTCTATGTATGTTTCAACTTTTCGTTATCGACGTTATACATTCTAAATAACCAAGAACAATTTTAGTTCATTTTGACAAATTAAATAGATTGCATAAAAAATCTCAATTTCCATATAAATAATATTTTTTGTAAAATATTTTTAGAAAAAATACATTAATTTTAAAATATGGAATAAATATTTTAATTGAATATTTTATCTATATTTAGAAAAAAATATGAATAATATATTCAAAAACCTCTCACGAAAAATATTTATAAAATATATTTTTTCAGCAACTGTTCGGTTATCTAATTGCAATTAGCTATTATGACTACTTTATTTTTCTCTGTGTACACTCTTGGAGGCATTTTTCAATCGCACATCCTCTTACACCTTTCACCATCGCAAATTAATCTCCATCCCTCTAACTCACATCTCCCGCAAACACTCACAAATTTAGCACGTCCTAAAATCGGCCCGAAAATTCGCAATTACGAAATCCCCGGGGCGTCCCCGGGATATCCTAACATCAAAAAGTCCCGGAACAACAAAATCCGTCCTAAACCGACTATACCCGTGTCCCCCCGCGAACAAGATTCACCGCTACCTCATCGCTTTTAGAGTTTAAAACGTTGCGGGTGAGATATTAACGTAGAGTACGGCACAAAGACCGCCAACTCCGTAACTGTCACTTGTTTCTGACAGGCGAGGCGCGATTCTTCACCCCCGATTCTAATTTAAAGCCAGCGAAGGGTCGACGAAGTGTCTGTGCGTGCCTGGGCGAGACGAATACGCATATGAAAAGTAAATCTAATGTGATAAATTGAAGATACTGCGAGATTATTACTGAACATATGTCGCCCTGTCGCGAGTTTTTCAATTGTAGAGGGCGCTAAACCAACCCTAACAGCCAGAAATATTACATAGATATTTTTAAAAATATATTTTATAAATATTTTTCGTGAGAGGTTTTTAAATATATGTTTCATATTTTTTTCTAAATATAGATAAAATATTCAATTAAAATATTTATTCCATATTTTAAAATTAATGCAAGCGCTATATTTTTTCTAAAATATTTGTAAAATATTATTTAAATGAAAATTGAGATTTTTTTATGCAATCTATTTAATTTGTCAAAATGAGCTAAAATTGTTCTTGGTTATTTAGAATGTATAACGTCGATAACGAAAAGTTGAAACATACATAGAGTTGTCTAAAAGGCAAGAACTTGTTTTTTCACACTCACCATACAAGTTAATAATCAATAATTCTGGCATCTTTTAAGGCGTACTGAAGGTTTATCAAATTAATCACTATTTTTTAATTGAAGTATTCTAAATAAAAAACAAACGTATTTATTATGATTTTATTTGAATAAGCCAATAAAAATGAAAAATACTCATTTTTAAGTCTAGCCTTGGCTGGTGCCAGGTACAACCCTATGGCTTTTTTCATATCTTCGGTAGTGGGGCTCTCATGGCGTTTCCTTGTGGCCTCTAAAACAATGCCAATTGTATTAGATCATACCATGAATAAAACATCGTACAACATTATCAACACCTACTAATACATCTGGAGCATTTACAATAATTGGAGTGGTAGCTACATTCTAATACTTACGATACTATTTTTACTTTATTTCATAATATTTGAAAACATTCTACGTACAAACAATAAAACAACACAACGTATTCTAACCTCTATTTGAGGTTATGACGCTTACCTACCGAGATGAATCTCTTAAGCAAATCAACTAGCAATCTATCTGGTAGATGCAGTACATATATGATGCATAAAATTCCTACAATTATATTATTAAACGATTTCTGTACATAGCGATATTGAGCATTCCAATTATCTTATAAATGCCGTGACATGTTCAAAGTTTTGCTTACCTCGTAGTCACCACAAAAACTAAAACACACCCCGCAACAATTAATTACACAGTTAACCCTAATCTGCCCTAATCGTATACTATTATAAACTATAACATGTAACGGACAAACGAATGAAAACGTTGATGATACGCACGTGCGCGTATGCATTCTATGTACCTAATCCGTAGACGCATAAACAATACTAAATTATATAACACCGGCATCGTAATGAATAGAGGTGTTGTGTTGACGTTCGCAACTTACAAATATTGCAAATAATATAAAACAAAACGCAGATATATTAATAGAAAAGTTACAGCGCTCAACTTAGATACTAATTAAATCATATTAGATATATATTATCTAATTTAATCTTTAAACTATCATTTCAAATAGGTACATACCTACTTAATATGTATGCATATTTTACCCATTTTATATTATTTGTCCTACGCACCAAATGTACAAAAGCAAAAATTCAATCTTTTTTTTTATATGAAATAAATATTTACAGAAATACAAAGCAAAATATTCTTGCAGAGTTATGAAAAATATATTGAGAAACATTGCGAAAAATATATTAATGCTACATAACATATATATTTTTAAAATGTTTTCCTAATATATTTTATGCATATTATATTAATATAACTAATATTCAAGAAAGATTTAATATTTTTTAAATATTTATAAACTATGAAATAAATATAATTGGTCACTGGGGAACTTATATTATCCCTATGTGTCGCGTTTTCCATTCGCAATGTTGCCTTTCTACCCTCAGTAATGGATTCGAATCATTTGTCTTAACCTGAATGGCAGGAGAATAGACTGACAATTATTGAATCGTCTGTGCGACTCCAACCCCCCCACCATCCTGCCACAAACGTCACACTATTATCGCGAAAAACAAACGAAGACCTATAACATTATTGAAACCTGACTGGGCAATTTACTGAATTGCTTTGTTTTATCCCATTTGCTTTAGTATTCGTTTGTTTTAGCAAATGTATCTGATAAAATATTCATAACTGCTTCGATTGTTTCCTTACGATTTTATTCCTGAGGGGTATAAATAGGAAACGACTGTAAATTACTTTTACATTAGGTATAGGTAGCTGCTACTGAAGTTAAAATTGCACAATCCCTAGGTAGATTAATAAATGATGAATGATTATTAGGAGGATCTGTTACTGATTATCTGTCATACAGAAATACCAAAAAAAAGGATATGATTATAAAATTGAATTTGGCTGCGTTATTCTTTTATTTATGTTATTACATATACACTGTAAAAAAAGTTGCAGTAAAATTACATGTAAAATCGTTAGTAACAAAGTTGCCTACAATTTTACAGGTAAATTTGTTTCATAAGGTAAAATTTCTACCATCTAGTAACTCTCACATGCTGATGTGTTTTTCAAATATTGTACTGTAAAATTCGTATGTAATATTTATATGAACTCTATATTTACCGAACACTGAAGTAATTTTCATATGTATTTTTATAAAGAGAGCAAGCAACTTACCTAATTCTTTTATAGCACCTAATAAGTCATACTGAATCGCTCAACCAGGGATCAAGAAATGAACACGCTTACGCGAAACCTACGATTGTTTGTGACGTACATGATATCATTGAGCCAATAATAAGTTCGACAAACGAATAGAATTACCTACGCGTACAGATAAATAATCCAATAACCAATCACATTGCGGCGTATGAATTTCGTATTTTCCATGATATCTATAGTTTTACCCGAAAATTCAAGTAAAAACAAATAAATATAAAACATCCTCATATTTTCACAGCAAAATTAATAGTTCACTAGTAAAATTACTTTTAAAGTGCACTAAATACTCCAAAAAAATTTCAATTTTACACTTTTAAGTAAATTGTGAGAGTATATACAAAATTGTACATGTTTTTTCCTGTACCATTCTAGAGGATTTCCTTGATAACGCCAATTACCTGATGCGTCAAAATTTGTACTTTCAACAAGATGATGCTCCGGCACACAACTGCCTGTGTTATATGATTTAGTATTGTTTATGCGTCTATGGATTAGGTACATAGAATGCATACGCGCAGGTGCGTATCATCAACGTTTTCATTCGTTTGTCCGTTACATGTTATAGTTTATAATAGTATACGATTAGGGCAGATTAGGGTTGACTGTGTAATTAATTGTTGCGGGGTGTGTTTTAGTTTTTGTGGTGACTACGAGGTAAGCAAAACTTTGAACATGTCATGGCATTTATAAGATAATTGGAATGCTCAATATCGCTATGTACAGAAATCGTTTAATAATATAATTGTAGGAATTTTATGCATTATATATGTACTGTATCTACCAGATAAATTGCTAGTTGATTTGTTTAAGAGATTCATCTCGGTAGATAAGCGTCATAACCTCAAATAGAGGTTAGAATACGTTGTGTTGTTTTATTGTTTGTACGTAGAATGTTTTCAAATATTATGAAATAAAGTAAAAATAAGTATCGTAAGTATTAGAATGTAGCTACCACTCCAATTATTGTAAATGCTCCAAATGCATTAGTAGGTGTTGATAATGTTGTACGATGTTTTATTCATGGTGTGATCTAATACAATTGGCATTGTTTTAGAGGCCACAAGGAAACGCCATGAGAGCGCCACTACCGAAGATATGGAAAAAGCCATAGGATTGTACCTGACACCAGCCAAGGCTAGACTTAAAAATGATTATTTTTCATTTTTATTGGCTTATTCAAATAAAATGATAATAAATACGTTTGTTTTTTATTTAGAACACTTCAATTAAAAAATAGTGATTAATTTGATAAACCTTCAGTATGCCTTAAAAGATGCTAGAATTATTGATTATTAACTTGTATGGTGAGTGTGAAAAAAACAAGTTCTTGCCTTCTAGACAACTCTATATATGTTTCAATTTTTCGTTATCGACGTTATACATTCTAAATAATCAAGAACAATTTTAGTTCATTCTGACAAATTAAATAGATTACATAAAAAACCTCAATTTTCATATAAATATTTCACAAATATTTTAGAAAAAATATAGCGCTTACATTAATTTTAAAATATGGAATAAATATTTTAATTGAATATTTTATCTGTATTTAGAAAAAAATATGAAAAATATATTCAAAAACCTCTCAGGAAAAATATTTCTGCCTGTTAGGGAAGCATCTGAATTATCTGTTCACACGTCAAGAGCAAATACTCCATTCTTAAAAGCGTTAAACACTTTTCAAGCATGAGACGTCAGTTCTTAACTGTCAAATCAAATTATACCAAATAATTTTTAACGTTCAACGATTCTTTTCGCTCCAATCAAATACTTCTGCACCGTTTCTCCGCGATTATCCACTCAAATTAGCAAATGTTTAACGACAAATGACCCCCGGATACCCCTTAAAACGACTGTTATAGACTTCCTTCGGCACCGCGGGTGTCACATCGAACTCTCAACGTATATCGAGATATCAATAATACCGTGCCGGAGGCCCACGTCTTCTTCCCTTTCTGCTTTTCACTCGGATGCCGAAGCAGAGTGGAAAACAAAAACGGTGGCGCGCCCTATAGCAGCAGCGGGCTATGATTAGGACCTCCTGCAGGAACAATCGGAGGCACAAAGGTGCGCGGAAGTCCTTTGACGTCTCGGTAGAACCGGAAACAGTGCAGTAACAGAAGAATGACGATCTGATCTCGGAGTCATGTAAAGTTGCGGCCGCGAACAATGGGACAAGACCGTTGTAGTTGTCTCAATTATAGTATATAGAGGAACACACGGCGTGTTGTTGTGTGCTGTATATCGGCGCGGTGCCGATGGAGAGGGCACTTCTACTAACGGAATTCTCGACGTCAGGAGAGAAGGACGCTTTTGACTGGGAGTAAACAGGACTAAGGGGGTGAACTAATCGGATGTTGCATGCGGAAATTGAGATTTAACTTTGTTGGCTCTACTATTTTTCTGCGATCTCCCATAAGATCTTCTAGATTTCACTTGTATCCCAAATTCGTTAATAAAATATATTTATTTCTATCTGGACCATTATTCCGTTATACAGATGCCTAACACTCGTTTTTAACATTTTGTTCGTTATTTTGTCTTGTAAAATTTTCTTAAAGTGTTCGCACGGAAAAAAATATACAACAATATTGTAGAGAAAATATTGTAGCATAGTTATGTAACCTTATCACAAATTTTTGTTAATTATTACATGTCATTTTCGCAAATAATACTTTAAAATTATGGTTAAACTTTTGCTGTATAATTTCACACAACTGTGACATTTTTTTCAGCAATGTTTGTGTCGAGACGTACACGACAAGATTGTGGCAATTTTTGACACAAAACTTCCTATCTTTTCGATATTTTTATTTCTAAATAAGTGGTCTAATTCAAATACACCAATGGCGAATTAGAATGGCAAAAAAAGCTAACAATGAGATACTGCAGTCGTCAGAGGGCGTTATTCGAGTACAGCACCATGAATTTTTTATCGGATAGTCAATTTATATCATAGTTTACACGGCCATTCACGGGGGGTTCACTATTGTCTTCAAGGTGAAATTATAAGTGTAGTTCCAAACTACACCTGAATTGGCGCCACTTGTCATGTACCTAATTTCAAACTTGTGGCCACCATCTTTAGCAATTTATTTTTGGTAGTTGTTTACGTAAAGGTTATATTTTATTCTGTTTATTATTTTTGTTTCACTGTATTATTAAAGTTTGTTTGTTTATTCGTTTATTTTTTTCTTTCAGTTTTTTTTTTTTGATTTTATTTCTTTTTGTACATAATTTAATTCAAAACTTATAACTGTATATAATAGTGACAATAATGGTATTAAAGTGTTGTGTACCCATTTGCCAGAATTCTAATAATCTAAAGATTATAAAATGCATCTATTCCCTTATCTTGATGAAGAGGTAAAGCGTAAGGTACATTAACATAATGATAAACTGTAGTCTGCTGTTACAGCTTTATAATCGTTGGATTAAGAGAATCGAGAATGAAAGTCAACCAGAACTATAGAGTGTGCGCTATTCACTTTAGTAGTTTTTCGCGTGTTGACCCTTTACACAAAACAGGCCGAACAGGAGTTAAAGCAAGAAGCATTCCAATAGTCAATCTTGCTGGTAAACTGTAAGTTAAAGTTCGTTATGGATTATATGAAAATTTTCCTTTTAGGTTCAATGAAAGTCCCACTGTAGAAAATTCTGTAATGAAATATACAACAGAAATAATTGGAATTGCTGCAAAAAATTCCAACTTATCTCAAGCTGGTCCATCGCAGAAAGGTATTACAAATTTAATATCTCTATTAGTGTGTTTTAATTAAGTGATAAAATGGAAGTAAGCATAGAGTAGATACTGTTACAATTTGTTCAGCGAGAGGCATGTATTTCACATATTATGTACACTGTTGAAAATTTTAACACTTTTTTGACTAATTTAATAGTCAGGAGAGGTCCACACCCTTTTCGTGTTATTTTGTCGAGAACTATAGAAGTTTAAATTTGACGAGCAAAGATAGTCAAGTATTGTCTATTGCTAAGGGGTTATTTTGTCCAACTGACACGTGCAATTATAAAATACTTCTAGTCACATTTTATTTGATCTAGACTAGACTAATTTACTAGGTGTTTAACTAAATGAATGCGATCTATTGGGTGTTTTAACACCATTTTCTAAACACAACGTATTTTTAATATGCAACTCCTATTTCTTAGTGCTATGATATTCTCTCTTTAAGACGTCTTCTCAATTATAAATATGCAAAACCACTCATTCACAAGTTTTGATTTCAACTAAACGTACCAATTTTAAATGATTTTTTGGAACCATTATAAAATTCAGTGAATGTTTATGCTATTTGATTCAAGTTTGAACTAATTGCGTAAATAGATGTTCCCAATACATCTTTAAGATGTTGAAATTTTTTATGCCCACTGGAATTAACGTTTAATAACACGAGGTTACACTTTACAAGTCAGTCACATTTGGTGGTTTGTCTGGATATGTTAATACGGAGAATCAAACACGAAAACAGATACACGTGCAATGCAGGTGGTGCGTATAATGCAATACTGTATTAGAATAGGTGGGGTTTCTATATTTCTATCCGAGGGAAAAATTCTGATTGGTTGACGCTTCTGAATGTCAAGAAAAATAGTAAATCCTCATATCTGAACAAAGAATTCACACGAAATTCTAGTAATTTCTGTTCTATTAAATACGCGTAGTCAACTCGTCTGGCAAAGTTTGGAAAAATCAACACTAAAATATTTGACTAGCGCAAAATTAACACCACCAATAAAATTTAAAATATATTGAAGGTTAAATAATAAAATTACAAAATTAGAGAGACCCATCGTTAAAATACTCATCCGCACAATAAAAGCTGTACTTACTGGTATAAGCTTTCTATAAGAGCGTAATGTTGTGGCGTTTTTTATATCTGAAGGCAGTGCGTTATAATACATTACGTATCTAAAGTGTAGACTACGCTTGTAGAGGCTTGTTTTATGTACAGGAACACTTATATTATTGCAGGACCGCATTGCCATATTATTATAAATATCCTTGTTTTTTGTAAAAAGCTTTTCATTACGCTTATAAAACATTAGCACTTCAAATAGATACAATGACCAAAGAGGTAAGATCCTTGTTTGTAGAGTAAAAGTTACAAATAAAGAGCGACATAATTTCGTGGCTGAGGCACCAAGCATACACCTAATAACTTTCTTTTGAGAAATAAAAATTCTCTCTGCACACGGCGCCGATCCCCAGAAAACTATTGCGTACCTCAGACGTGACTCCACATAAGAGAAATAGAACAGGCGGAGGACATCAATGCCAACAATGCTTCTCAAGTTCCTGACAGCAAAGTACGCAGAGCTTAATTTGTTATCATACCTAATACTAGCCCTTACATTTGCGGAAGCTCGGAAGTGCACTAAACTAGTCTTCGATACATTCAGTCTAAGCCCGTTACACTTAGACCATTCATTCATCATGCATACAACGTTACTTGTTCGCACAGATACCTCATCCAATGTAGAATCCGCAATAATACAGCTGACAGCATCAGCATACTGAGAAATCAGACACGAAGGCAGATCGTTAACGTAAATTACGAATAGGGTCGGACCGAGAATGGACCCTTGCGGTACGCCGCATTTAACTTCTACTATTGAGGAGCAAAATTCTGTGATCTCCCCATCTACAGATCCCCTAATTGCTAATAACATGTTAAACAGTTTTTAGAATTAGTGAAATACATTTAGCAAAAGAGGAAAATCAAAATTAAATAGCAGTATTTTAAAATTTAATAGTGCTACCTAAATATAGTAAAAATGCCTCTAATAATAGACTTTGCAAATTATTTTATATAGCAACAATATAGGCTTCAAGAAATGTTGGATGAAGTTACTAGTTTTAACAAAGTTTCCTCAAAAAGAATAATAAGTATGGGGAAAAAAGTGCTTTTACTGCAATAATCATTTCTTATTAATGTTTCCATCATTTCTTATTAATGTTTCCTATTTATAATGGATGATTGTGCACGCAAATAAAATAAGCAAGTGTACTTGTTCATTCCATTCTGGTTTATTAGTAATATTTTTAAAAGAAGCAAATCTTTGCCATCTTGAAGCTTTTAGTCATTTGTTTCGATTGAAAATAAAAATTTCAACTTTTAATCAGTCACTTCAATTAATAATTGAAAATTTTTATTTCAATTTCGATTGATTAATCAACAATATTCGCAAAACGTTAGAGCATTCTATTCCACCATCGAACCATCAGAAAGTCACATTTCAATGACAATCATTTCTCACTTCCTATATAGTACAACTACATACAATCCCAATCGCATCTTTGCGGTCATAAATTCCACTCTTAAACCTACGTGGAAAAAGGTACTTATTCTTTTGTGGATATATAAAAAAAAATAATTTTGCATATTTCCTTACCGGTGATTTCAAGGTATCTCATAGATATCAGTTACCATCATCTGGATGTGCACAAACGTATAAAGATGGGCACCGTTCAATAAAAAAAAAAGGGTTGCTGCATACATACATATATGTATGTAAATGTATTTAGAGGAAAGTCAACTTAAAAAGCCATATATAACAATAATGTCAGGGGTTTTTTGTGCCCTAACCCTAAACGGTAAATTTAGTACCTACCTCTTCCGTAGAACTTTCTACATTCATACATTTGTTCCCCTTACGATAATGTTGATTCGCCCGTTGTTTGCTAAGCGATGCACATATATGTATCTACATACTATACTGTAACTTACATATTCGTATAACATTTGTAAACGGGGTTGTCTCCACGTGTTAGCATAAAGTCAGGCGGGTGCTATATGTATATGCCAGCGATTCCCTCTTATTTATGACTGAATTTTAGGCGGCAACTTTATAATACTGTCGCTCTGCATGCGTTAGTTCAGTTTAGGTATAAGCTGAGCTCATACGAGGCGTGGGTTGCGCTTGATTGTGATGGACGAGCTTCGTTGAAGGCGAAAACGTTGTGAAATTTTGCTTAGGATAAAAGTTGGTGTCGGAAAGAAATATGTATGTGTAGCGTATTAAATTCAAACGTGAAATTTTTGTATCAGTTTGCACACGAAACAGAGTTGGGCGTTGTTTGAATAAGAATATTATCTAGAAGGTTTATACGTAAATAAAAAATATTTATACTTAAGTAAATGTTTGGAAAATTATTTGTAAATGTAAATGTAAAAAAATAAAAAATGTGAACAAGTGTTAAAGAAAAATAAAACAATCGAAAAAATATTACAAGTATTTCAAAAAATTAATAATGGAATAACAGTAAAAAAAGGAAAATGCTAAAAAAAGATCCAAAGTTTGAAAATAATTGTTATAAAGCCTAAAAAAAATAGGCAAATGTAAGAAAGATATGAAAAATTTGAAAAAGTTGAAAAAGAACGAAGAACTGTAAAAAAGAATAAAAAAAAAACGAGGGAATATTAAAAAATGGGTAGAAATTGAAGGAAAATTGTTGGAAAAAATTGTAAAAAATTGTTAAAAGCAGGGTCGAAGGTTTAATTTTTTTTTAAATATTAAAAAAAATAAAAAAATTAAGAAAGTATTTAAAAATGAAAGCTTAACTAAAGGAAAATAAAAAAAACCGGAAAAAAATGTTAAAAATGTAAATAAGTTAAAGTTAAAAATAAAAAAAAATAAAACTTAAAAAAAGAGGTGCTTAAAATATTTGGAAAAAATATTTAAAAAAAATGGAAAAACAAAACTATAAAAATGAACAATTTAAAAAAAAAATTAAAAATTAGGGAATATAAGAAATGGGTGAAAAACAAAAAAAAAAAAAAATAAAAAATTAATGTAAATTTTGATGTAAATTTGAACAATTTAAAAAAATAAAACACTAGGGAATATAAGGGACTGGTTAAAAAACGAAAAAAAAAAATAAAAAAAATTAATGTAAATTTTGAAAAAAAATAATGTTTAAGAGTAAAAGATTAACTAAAGTGAAGTAAAAATACTGGAAAAAAGTTTAAAAAGAAGACGGCCATACAAAAACGTTAAAAAGATGTACAAAGTGTGTAAAAAATTAAAAAAATTGGAAAGACGGACAACTGTAAAAAAGAAGTGAAGCATTTGGGAAAAAAAATTAAAAAAAAATGAGGGAATGTAAAAAAAAATTGGTGAAAAAATCGAAAATTAGAAAAATTTAAAAAATAAACAAATGTAAATTTTGGAAAAAGAAAAAAAAGGAGTTCTAAAAACGTCTAAAAAAGTCGTTAAAAATGAGGAGCAAGGTTTTAAAAAAAATGTTTAAAAAATTGAAAAACGAACAACTATAAAAAAGTAAAACATTTGAAAAATAATAAAAAATGAGAGAATGTAAAAGATTCCTAGGAAATTTCAAAAAATAAACAAATGTGAATTTTGAAAAAAAATGAAGAGAGTTTGATAAAATTGTTCAAAGTCGTGTTAAAAAGGGGAAGCAAGGTTTAGATTTATTAGTTTATTTAGTAGTATTTTATTTTAGTATTTATTTAGTTTAGATATTAAATATTAAAAAAATAAGAAATTTGAGAAAACAGTAAAAAGTTAACTGAAGTGAATTTAAAAAAAATGAAAAAAAGACGTTAAAAATAACATGAAAAAAACGTTAAAAGGAGATACCAAGTGTGGAACAAATACTTAAACACTGGAAAAACAAACAGTTGTAAAAAAGAGAAGAAAATCTGGAAAAAAAAAAAATTAAAAAAAATAGATACTAAAATCGAAAAAATCATTTTACAATAAAATGTTAACCAAGAAAACTAGAAAATGTGTAAAAAAGTTACAGTTAAAAACAAAATAAGAAACGTTAAGAAAAAGTACAATGGTTGAAAAAGAATACTTAAAAAAATTGGAAAAACAAACAACTGAATAAAATTGGATTTTTTTAATGAGAAAATGTCAAAAGAAAAATTATAAAAAACTTTAGAAACGTTTAAAAAAGCAAAATTTTAAAATGAGCGGCTGAGTTTGTAAATAATTACAAAATTTTGAAAAATAAATTTTAGAAAAAAGAAAAATAAACAGATATAAGAAAGAGCTTAAAAATTAAAAAGAAATAAACCGTTTTAAAAAATTAAAAAGCGGTTTTAAACAAATTTAAAAAAAAAATTATATTCAATTCCGTTACTACCAGAAGTGTCATTATTGTTTGTGTATCTGAAATTTATGCACGTGGGAACAAGAATAAATCTAAAATACTTCCGCGTAAAAAAGCACTCAGCTTGAATACAGGTGTTTGCATTTTCCGTTAAAAGACAAAAGTTTTAAATCAATGTATACATGCGTGTCCACGCAAATAAACCAAAACGTCCGGCTTTTTTTTATTTAAAATAATTATAATTCAATAATACTAAACTAAAATATGTTGCTAAATATGTACATAATAATAACAATGTAATATGCAATGTGTATTGTCTTACTTAAATAGAAGTTATAAAGATATTATAAAATATTAATCAAAACTAAGGTGCATTCCATTTAATTACGGTTATTTTTCGTCTAAAAGCACAGTACTTCAGAAGAAAATAATCTTCCGGCAAAACAGCACGCTACTTTCAATTAAAATAAACACTTTTCTGAGAAAAGGTATTCTTTTCGTTGAACATGATAAAAACCAAAAGTTAAAAGAAAAACCTTTTCCTTTAATGCAATCTCTTTTCTCAGTACATCCATAGGACTGTCACAGAAACATCGTACCGAAGCACACGCGGAAGCAGAGAACAGGCCCGGGTTCTAGCACCCACAGCCTCCCTCCCATTGTTACCACCAGATAATTCAAAACTAATTTGCCGCCCTAGTAAATGATTCAGGTTCAAGCAAACACGCGGCATATTGAAGCTCGACCCGTCGGCAAACAGCCAACGGGAACTATCAAAGATTCAACAGATCGTCTAACATACGGGATGTGTAGCAACGGCTTGCATGCTAAATTGTACTCCCCTGCTTATAGTGCTTACTTGTGCTGTGATATGTATGCGATTCTCCTGAAATAATTATGAGAAATATAGATACGTATTTGTGTAGCACTATGAGAGAGGGGGGGGGATATATTTGGAATTAAATTTGAAATTTGATTTGTTAAAATATGATGTGTATAATATTGGACAGAAACGTGTAGCAAATAAATTGTAAATCTAAAGATTGGAAAGAACTTTTAATTTGCAATTGATATGATATACAATGATTGTGTTAATATGTAAAAGAAATTGCAAAAATCGTGAACGAAAAATACGAAGCTGCCATATATTTATATATTTTGTAAAAGAAATCTACTTACTAACCTCTGGTAGTTACTCATCTACTTGAAAGAAAAAGTTTAACCTTTTGTTTGTTACTGTGTAGTGCAATCTATTGATGGATACCCTAACAGCCAGAAAATATTACATAGATATTTTTAAAAATATATTTTATAAATATTTTTTGTGAGAGCTTTTTGAATATATTTTTCATATTTTTTTCTAAATATAGATAAAATATTCAATTAAAATATTTATTCCATATTTTAAAATTAATGTAAGCGCTATATTTTTTCTAAAATATTTGTATAATATTTATATGAAAATTGAGATTTTTAATGCAATCTATTTAATTTGTCAAAATAAACTAAAATTGTTCTTGGTTATTTAGAATGTATGACGTCGATAACGATAAAAGTTGAAACATACATAGAGTTGTCTAAAAGGCAAGAACTTGTTTTTTCACACTCACCATACAAGTTAATAATCAATAATTCTGACATCTTTTAAGGCATACTGAAGGTTTATCAAATTAATCACTATTTTTTAATTGAAGTGTTCTAAATAAAAAACAAACGTGTTTATTATCATTTTATTTGAATAAGCCAATAAAAATGAAAAATACTCATTTTTAAGTCTAGCCTTGGCTGGTGCCAGGTACAACCCTATGGCTTTTTTCATATCTTCGGTAGTGGCGCTCTCATGGCGTTTCCTTGTGGCCTCTAAAACAATGCCAATTGTATTAGATCACACCATGAATAAAACATCGTACAACATTATCAACACCTACTAATACATTTGGAGCATTTACAATAATTGGAGTGGTAGCTACATTCTAATACTTACGATGCTTATTTTTACTTTATTTCATAATATTTCAAAACATTCTACCTACAAACAATAAAACAACACAACGTATTCTAACCTCTATTTGAGGTTATGACGCTTATCTACCGAGATGAATCTCTTAAGCAAATCAACTAGCAATTTATCTGGTGGATGCAGTACATATATGATGCATAAAATTCCTACAATATTATTAAACGATTTCTGTACATAGCAATATTGAGCATTCCAATTATCTTATAAATGCCATGACATGTTCAAAGTTTGCTTACCTCTAGTCACCACAAAACTAAAACACACCCCGCAACAATTAATTACACAGTTAACCCTAATCTGCCCTAATCGTATACTATTATAAAGTATGTAACATGTAACGGACAAACGAATGAAAACGTTGATGATAGGCACGTGCGCGTATGCATTCTATGTACCTAATCCATAGACGCATAAACAATGCTAAATCATATAACACCGGCACCGTAATGAATAGAGGTGTTGTGTTGACGTTCGCAACTTACAAATATTACAAATAATATAATAGAAATCGCAGATATATTAATAGAAAAGTTACAGCGCTCAACTTAGATACTAATTAAATCATTTAGATATATATTATCTAATTAATCTTTAAACTATCATTTAAATAAGTACATACCTACTTAATTTTATGCATATTTTACCCATTTTATATTATTCGTCCTACGCACCAAATGTACAAAAGCAAAAATTCAATCTTTTTTTTATATGAAATAAATATTTACAGAAATACAAAGCAAAATATTCTTGCAGATTATGAAAAATATATTGAGAAAACATTTGCAATAAAATTTATTAATGCTACATAACATATATATTTTTAAATGTTTTCCTAATATATTTTCTATAATATATTTTATGCATATTATATTAATATAACTAATATTCAAGAAAGATTTAATATTTTTTAAATATTTATAAAATATGAAATAAATATAGTTGGTCACTGGGTATTAGGAGATTCTTCAGCCAGCAAGCTTCATTTCAGGTAAAATTGATATTTCATAACATTACTTAATTAATTCAGTAGAGGTACTATAATTAATTATTGACTATAACTAAAACTGAAGCAAGGAACACAGACATTACTTCAAAATCTAACACATGATTCTGTGACTAAGAAGAGATTGTGAAAGAAAAAAACCAACAATATTGCAACTCCGGCCTTCTGCCAGTAGTAAATTCCCTCCATACCATTTTGGTAACAATTCCAGTCACTACCACTACACCTGAAAGATCATTTTCTTACGTGAAGTTGTTGAAGACATATTTGCGAAACAGAAGTTCTGAAGAACGCCTGAATGAACTGGCCACGGCTCATACATTCATAAGAAAATCCTTGTAACTGAGGATGAAGTACTTGACGAGCTATCTAAAAAGTCACGTAGATTAAATGTATTTAGCACTCAATATACATGTAAGTTTATTCTTTCGAAAAGATATAAGCATTGTTTAAATCCTCTCTCCTTCTGAGAAGCTTACGTTGTGTAGACCCTTTTTTGATAATTAAATATATTAATAAATAAGTTCCAAAGTAAAAAAGCGGCTATATTATGAGCAAATTTATTGGTCATTGAAGCATTACGTAGCAACGTTTCGACGCGACATGTATCATCATCAAGCTTAATATTTAATTAATGGGACTATAGTCGATATTGTAAAAATGTAGAAACATGTATTGTGTACGTACATGTATTGTTCTACAGTTTTCAATATTGACTACAGTCGCACTAATTGAATATTAAGCTTGGTAAAGATACATAAATTATACAAAAATCTATATATAATGCTTCAATGACCAACAAACTGCTCATAACGTAGCTGTTTCTTACTTTGGAACATATATTAGGGTGTACACCATCATTTTTAATAAATAAGTTGTTAATTAATTGTAAGTAAATATATTTGAAATCTACTTTTAAAAAATTCATTTATTACTTGCAAAACCTACAACTCTGTGGCTTGTGTAGTATACAGCTATAATTCCATGAGGAGTGTTAGAATTTATAAGGTGTCACAAACTACATTAGACGTACGCAAAACATCTCTAAGGCTCTAATGGATCAATTGTGTGCGTTTTCTTAAAATATAGTTAATAATAATATAGTGAATCCCTCCCATTCTTCCCCCCAGGAGGATTTCCCGGCTGCGCCACTGGTCAGGTAATTATTTAAATTAATTGGATAGTACAATGACATTTAGATCTTGTGGCTTGGCGCATGGCGAGATGTATTTATTGTATTTACAATTTTATCTCGGGGTATCCCCCACTCCAAGTACAAGGCCTGTCATATCTAATCGACGTTGTTTATGGACTTCTCAAAAGCGTGTCACAATAATTTTGACCGATGTTGTATACAAATTTCTAGGAAAATACCCTCAAGACAGCATAATTGTGGCTTGGAATTTTGACCGCAATCAAAAGGTGCACCACAGACAGATAATCCACTCCCCAACTTGCATGTATTCCTCGAAATTGCGCTTACGTTCCCGAAAAAAAAAAAAAATTTACGTGCAAATACAATATTAATTCCGGTCGAAATAGCGGTTTGTCCCTATCTGTTGGCGTCAATGGATTTGCAAAAGGCGCTTAGACCCTGACAAACCATGATAAGATAGCATAGGAGCGACGTGTATTCCTGGAAAACCGGAATTCTATGTTGTAGTATCCATTGAAAAATAAAAAAAAACTCGAGTAAAATACGTTTCGTCCATTTTATCGTCTGATGTAAATTATTTATTACAAAGCGAATATCGGAAATGCGATAAATGTTTGTCCTACTTACATTAAAATGATATTTATGTTAGATATTTGTGGTTTAGGGTGGTAAGTATCGGGTGTGTTTCCGGGTAATCTCTAGCGGATTCAATATTTAAATTTTGTGAGTATCATTAGTGATTAATAGGGAAAATACATTTCTCATTTATCTCTATTTTTTTTCTCAAAAAAGGAAGTTATTGTATGTACAAATAATTGTCTTTTCCATTCATAAATGTGGTATGTATTTATTATTTTTTTTTCACACGACATGTTTCAGTTGAGGATAATTGTCATCATTTCTCTGTACTGTTGTTGTAATTTGTTTTTTACATTGACGTTATAGTAAGTAATGCATTTCACTTTTAACACTATAATAACTACATGTCTGTATAAATTCTTGTAAATTTCATACACATCATAAAGTTTCTCCTCAACTTAATATTTTATTAATTGATAGTTGCCTTTAATTTGTAGAGAGCCTAAAGATAAAAAAATAAATTTTACAAACAAATATATGGCTGCACAATGGGCTCGCCCATATCTAGCACAATAGCCCAATTAGTTCTTGAAGATCTCGAAAGACATGTAATTACCAATTTAGATTTAAACCAACTTTTTATAAAAGATATGTAGACGATTGTTTGTCTTGTATTCCAGAAAAGAAGCTTCATCAATTTCATCCAATTACAATTCGATCTGAAATAAAAAAATCACATTTTAAACTATTTAGATCTTACTTTGATCGAGAAAATAATAAATTTTGACAAAATTATATCTAAACAACATTTTTTGGTCGTTATTTTAAATTTCATTCTGCCCAACTTTCGTTTACAAAAAAATGTTATATCTGCCTTAATCTATAGAGCCATTGTATTAACCAATCCAAAATATAGAAAAGAGGTATTAAACACAGCAAAAATTAATTTACAAAAAAAAATAACTATCCTTTACCGTTAATTCAAAAAACCATTAAAAATAAAATACATCAACACTATAACGCCAAACAAGTGATTAAAATAACAAACACAAATCCAAATAGCTTTAGCAAAATGTTAGCATCCCATATGTTCCACAATTATCCGAAAAACTTAACAAAATACTTAACCCGCATAATATAAAACTTGCACAACATAAAAACCACAATAATTTGAAATTTGGTTTTTCAAAATTAAAAGACAGTATTCCATTACAACACTAAAGTCATGCAGTATACAAAATCCCTTGCAAAATCAATTGCAATGGTATGTACATAGGACAAACGTCACAACAACTTCACAATAGAATAAAAGGTCATAAATATAATAAATAATATTACTGCATATTATATTTATATAAAAAGTAAAGAATAATATTACTACATTAAAAAAAACATATATTAAACACAGGTCATACTTTAATTTTAATAATACAACAATTTTAAATAAAGAAAGCAATTATAAAGCGCGATGCATATTAGAAATGATTCAAATAAACAAACATAAAAACTCAATAAATGATAAAACAGAAATAGAAAGTTTATCTAAAATTTATGCACCCATCATTTAAATATCACTTTTCGCTGTTAGTATTAATGTATATTGACAAATAAACAATTTTTAAAAAAAAAAAAAAACAGCTGAGCTGGCCTTGCGTGTGGATTTTGGATGTAACCTTCGGCACATTTGTATTTAGTATGATACACATACGTACATGTTATTAAAGTCCCTTGACAAATAACATTTTAATGTTATTTCTTTTTTATAAAATGTAAATGTTTAATTTTAATGTCAAATTTTAAAATGTTTTGTGTGGTGCTTGTTTAAATGTATGTAAGTGTAACTGCAATATAAATATATAATTTAATATTGTAGATTAAATATATACATTATCGAATTCTGAAGAAGACAATAAAAAAATTGTCGAAACGTAAAAAAATGATTTAATTTGTTAAAATTTTTCATTAAATCGTGTCAAAAAAAAAAGCGCTATCTCAAGAAAGAAAAAAAACATAATTTACATCATCGTCTAAGAAAAAATTATCACAAAAGTAATAAATCAGAATATACAGAGTGTATCAAATAAAAAAGTAAATTTTGCTTGGGTGTTAACTACACGACATATAAAGCACAAACCCACGGAAACCGGATTTCAACATTAAAGAATAAAAAAAAATTAAATTTAGAGCCAAAAATTCTTTAGTCCGGGCCTGATGCAAGGAAACGTCATGTTAAGCACCCGCTAAATGTATAAATACATTGCACTCATTTAGTATTATTCTTAATGGTATGCCGTAAGTTCATTTAATGTCATTCTGAATAACTAAGGCCCTTGTAAAAATAGCAAAACTGGGGCATTTTAAATTTCTTCTTTTTCTAAAATAAACACTCCTTTTTTGTGAAGAGCATTCTACGTAAATCTACAAAGTATTATTTTTAATATCCTGATAAACGTTCGAGTTTCCACGGATATGCGACTTCAGTGTCACAAAAACGTAACATTTTTCTTTGCTTTGTCGATCAGAAGTTAGTTGTTAATAAACGCTACCACATGAATCTGAGTTATTTCTTTTGGATTTATTTAATCAATATAACGCCAAAATGAATTGATCGAATTACACAGAAATAAATGTAGATACAGAAATTGCAAACACGCTTTTTACTATAATATCCGCGAAAATAATCTTTACATTCCCGCGCTTTTGCCGATGCGTCAAGCTTCGATTTTCTTTATATGAAATCATGATGGTCCTGAAAAGGATCGTTTTTTCGAGACGGGAAGAATTTAAATAAAATGTTCAAAGTGGCTTGCACTCCAAGCGGAGATCCACACAAAACTAACAGCGGTAATGGCTGAATGATAATGGTATGTGGGGTATACTCGGACAGCATTTAGATTGGCACAGGTGCGCTCTAGCCCACGGCTTTATAAAATTTTTTTTTCTCGTTAGTGCTTACAGATAGACCCCCTGTGCATTAAGACTTTTTGATCGTATATGATTACAGCTGCTACATATTATTATATTTACCTCTATATCTGATACACCCTGTATACCACTACGAGGAATTTTATCAATTTTTTTTTAGTGTGCACTCCATTTACGTCATAATGTCTTAATTTGTGTAAAATAATATTACAATTTGTAAGGAAATAAGTAAGTGTTTGTCTTTTTTTCTGCGACAGGCTATTTGGAACGGTTTGTAGAATAATAGCGTTAACAAACAGCAGAATCTGCTAAAAAAGAAATCACGTCACAATCGCGCATATACACGCTGATAAACATCGATATCATAACCTCAACTGCGATCACGTTCTGACAGTTTCCTCTAAGAAAACAATCTAGTAATCCCGAACCGATATACGGTATGTATGTATATACATACAAACTACCCAACTCTATACACAGCTATTTACTCTTCGATCGTTATCTCGAAACACCGATATTGCCCAAGCTCTGCTCCTGCGAACTAGCGACAGAATTGATCGTAAATTTGTATAAGCAGTCATAACCAATGATCTTGTTGTTGCCAGCGAACGTGCTTCGGTCCGGATTCCTGGCCTGACGCTTTTCTCTTTTTCATTCGACTGTTTTTAATGTCTGCGGACGGCGACGCTGGAAACCAATACCCCGGTTTAGCTCCGAGACGCTCTTGTGATGTTTCGCGGGTAATACGCATCTCGTGGAACGGCGTAGACAGAGAGAGAGAGGTGGATGTGTTACAAGTCGGATGTCGATGCACGATTCTCGGCGCGGAAGATTGAATTACAATTTTAGCGTGGCTATTATTAAATTTATGCGAAGTCGACCGGGGAGTTGTGTGTATCAGTTTATGTTAATCGATATTTTAACGGCCGCAGCTCTAAATGAGGTTCGCACACTGAGAGATGTGTTAAATTAACAAAAAAAAAAAAGGAAAATGGGGATCTAAGAAAAAATTGCTGGCAAATTATAGTCAAACAAAAATATTTGTATGTAAATGCTCAAAAATAATTGTTGGACTTTTCTATTTGAATGGACAAATATTCAAATACAGTTAAATAGTGTATACAGGGTGTATCAGATATAGAGGTAAATATAATAATATGTAGCAGCTGTAATCATATACAATCAAAAAGTCTTAATGCATAGGGGGTCTATTCTGTAAGGATTAACGAGAAAAAAACTATTATAAATGCCTTGGGCTAGAGCCGCACCTGTGCCCAACCTAAATGCTGTCCCGAGTATACCCCACATACCACTTCATTCAGCCATTACCGCTGTTAGTTTTGGTGCGATCGCCGCTTCGAGTGCCAAGCCACTTCGAACATTTTATTTAAAATTCCTTCCCGTCTCGAAAAAACGATCCTTTTCAGAAGCATCATGATTTCATATAAGAAAATCGAAGCTTGATGCATCGGCAAAAGCGCGGGGGATGATAGATTCATTTTCGAGCGATATCATAGTAAAAAGGCGTGTTGCAAATTTTCTGTATCTACATTTATTTCTGTGTAATTCGATTCAATTCATTTTGCGTTGTTTGATTTTAATAAATCCAAAATAAATAACTCAGATTCACGTGGTACCGTTTATTAACAACTAACTCTCGATTCGACAAAGCAAAAGAAAAATATTGACGTTTTTTGTAATTACTAAAGTCGCATATCCGTGAAACTCGAACGTATATCAGGATATAAAAATACTACTTGTAGACTTAACGTAGAATGCTCTTAACAAATAAGGAATGTTTATCTTATAAAAGAGAAATTTAAATGCCTCAGTTTTGCTATTTTTTACAAGGGCCTTTATTTATATCGAATGACGTTAAATGAACTTACGGCATACCATTAAGAATAATACTAAATGACTGCAATGTATTTATACATAATACCACGTTTAGCGGTTGCTTAACATGACGTTTCCTTACATCAAGCCCGGACTAAAAAAATTTTTGGCTCTAAATTTTACTTTTTTTTTGTTTTTTAATGATGAAATCCGGTTTTCGGGGGTTTTGTGCTTTATATAAGGTGTCTGTAGTTAACACCCAAGCAAATTTACTTTTTTTATTTGGTAATTCCTGTATAAAAACTGCTTCTTTGTTAGAAGCTACAACCTGCTTCTGCTATTTTGTTAGCAGGTTAAAAAAGCTTGTACTTTTGTAGCAGTTTTCCTTAGATAGCGGTGTACGTTAAACAAATAAACTGTTTCTATAACTTTACACACCGCCCCAAAGCTTCTTTTGTCACCGCTATTCACTCATTATTTATATGTATTTATATTGCGTACGACTCTATTTGATTCAGCAATGAATGGAGACACATGTACAAGGTGGCCCAAAAGTAATGTCAATTTTTAATGTAATTTGAATTGGCTGCCATTTTTGCAGATGGCGCCAAATGGCACTGTGTTTCGACATTTATGATGTAGATACACAGGGTGATTCTCAATATATGCGACAAGCTTTAAGCGCTGATTTCTGGGGTTATTTTGATCATAAAAGTTCATAAGAACAATGTCGAAAAATCGCTTATTCTAAAGTTGTACAAGTTTAAATAGTAAGTTAACATAATTAATGTTTTAATATAAAATAACAAAAAAAATAGTATACACAAATTAACTTATACTAACTGTTGAAAATGACCGCCCAAAACTGCAATACAAGCTTCTATCCTCCTCCGTAGTTTGACTGGCGAGTCCGTCTGAAATACCAGGGTATTTTAGAAATTGTTTGAAAGCGCGATAATACGATTTCTCAGTTCATCGACATCTTCAATGGGAGTCGTATTAAACTAATGATTTAGAATGACACCAGAGAAAAAAGTCCAAAAGAATTTAAGTCTGGAGACCGAGGAGGCCACGGTTGTGGACCTCCCCGCCCTATCACCCAATCTGATACGTATTGTCCAAAAACTCGCGAGCAACTAAAGTAAAATACGCTGAAACACCGTCATGCATAAAATACATTTTAAATCTTATTGCAACGAACTCCTTCCAGCAGTAGTGGTAGCTCCTCTCAAGAAAATTGCGGTATACCTCGCCATTTAAGCGCATCGGTAAAAAATGTGACCTATCAAGTGATTCTCCAAACAATTCCGGCCCACACATTGATAGAGAATTGAGTTTGATGACGGGCATTCATTAGTTCGTGCGGATTTTCTTCGACCCATATGTGATTAATTATGAAAATTAATAATCGCATTTCTAGAGAAGTAGCCTCGTTGGGAAGAATATTTTAGCCAAATAGCCAGGATTTTGAGCGATTTTGTGTTGCATCCATTGGACAAAAAGGCCACTCTTTGGGAAAATTCTGCCGGCAAAGTGCCTGCACCCGTTGAATGTGATATGGATAACAACAGTTGATCTTTCAATATTCTCCAAACTGTGGCCCTGACTAATGTTTAAAGCAAACGCAATTTTTCTGGTGCTTGTAGTATAGGATGTTCCTCAATTTTCATTTAGTACCCATTTCTTCAACTTGTGAGTTCTCACCCACGTTGATCAGTCCGTCCAATTTTTAAAATTTCCCGTTTCACTAAGACTTGGTGAAGAGGGCAAAATATTGAAAGATGCGGGATGATACGGTTCTTGGGTATCGGTTCTTCATAAAGACGTCTAGCAGCACGCGAATTTCCATTGGCAAGAACCGTAAACGAAAGCCATATCACACATCTCAGCATTCGTGTAATTCATTTAGAAAACAGAAACTGGCAATAAACTGAATGAATACTCTGACAACTATTGAAAAAAATAAAACATTCCCTCTGAACACAATAGTTTTGGAAGAACCAACTGTGATATTATATCGTGCTAGTCATAGTTCATAAATTATTATTAAACCATTCAATAACTTTAAAACCAAACCGTTTTCGACATAATACTCATATGAACTTTTATGATCATAAGATAACCCTCAGGCAAAAATCCGCTCTTAAAGTTTGTCGCATATATGTCCCAAGAATCAACTCTGTATAGAGAATTAGTTGTCAACAACCATGGAGCGATACCACACTTTCAATAACGTGAATTATTGATGCAACTGTATTGACAAATTTTAAGTCTGTTGTTTTAACTAACAGCACCAGACTTCTTCCTTTGGAGCTTCTTAAAATCTCGGGTTTACCACAACAAATCACGAATCTTGCAAGCCTTGAAAGCTAACATTGAAACAGATATCGCTAAATTTGACCCGATTTTGCGACAACAATGCAAAATGCCTAAACCGAGTGCAATTAGTGCATAACTTGGGAGGTGGTCATTTGAGCGATATAATTTCTTCAAATTAATATCATCAATTTTACACTTTCAAATAAACTTTTTATGAAAACATAACTCTTTTATTTTTTCATTTATAACAAATTGGCAACCAGTTCAAATAATGACATTAGATTAGATAAATGATGAATGTTTCAAGTGAAATAGAAATTGTTTCATTCAAATTTTCCTACAACCAATAAATCTTACGCATGATTCTGAATATCCTCCAATGAAATTACCAAAAAAAAAAATCAAAACACTTTATTGATAATTATATTATTCAGTTAGAGTAATTTCTTTCGTCTGACATCCGACTAGAACCACACATTAAACGCGCCAAATTTTAAAAAATCAAAGCGCCATCGGACACGACTCGATCAAGCATCCATCTGGCCATTACCATAGACCGCGCGACGTTCATTTGTCCGCCGAACAAGTGAAGCGTACGCGAAGGGCCCTCAACTGAACGCTGTACGATTAGGGCAGAACGCTAACCGTGATTGTTAATAATTGGGGAATTTTGCGGGAATACTCTTCAGACCAGAACAGCACTACGGCACTCCAAAACGATAGGCCCTGCGGCTTTGTTTAACATTTTAGCGGGGTTCTGGAAGTGATCCGAGTACAGGAAGAGGGTCGTTAGAGAAAAAGGACTGAGGGCGGGGGGATGTGTACTCGTTAATAAATTTAATAAAGGCGGTATAAACACCGGGATCATGCGGTCCCAGTCAGTCTTCTCTTTGCCAACTTCGTTAATTGTTAATGAAGCTGGGTTCTTTTGGATTCGCTGATGGGGATGAAAATGAATTTGGCCGATTTTGAGGTTGGATGTCGTGTTTTAGGTGTATACTTTGATGTAGGGAATCGTTAAAATTAAAAAGAATGTCCAAAATGTGAGTTTTCTATTTTAATTTACAATATAAATTACTAAACTCAAACACCCTAAAAAAAAAATGTGGTAAAATTACCCCAAAAATAGATGGCAACTGGGCTAAACCGCCCTATTTTTGGGTAAATTTACACCATATTAGGGATTTTTCACATGGCTTAGCGGAATTATTCCTGAAAGTTGTGGTAATATTTCCCTGGTAAAATTTACACCTCTTAAAGTAATAATTCCCTAATGGAATGGAATAATTTCAGGTAGATTTTACCACACCTTCAAGAATATTCCACCAGTAGTGAAAAATCCCCATAGTGTAAAATTACACCAAAAATAGCGGTAGCCCACAACAAAAAAAATACGGAAGTTGAATCAACACCGTTTAACTCTTTTCCGGTGTTTCCCTCGCGACCATTTCAGAGTTAATGTTTTGCTACTAAACGGAATGAATACAGAGATAATTTTGCTTTTCATAGGGAAAAAACATTTTAAACGAGGCAACCTAATCCGTTAAGGACCAATTGTCTCTCTTATGCAGTTTACTATTTGCAATAAATGTAAAAGTTCCGAAATGGAGAAATTTTAATCCCTACTGCTGTTAAAATAAAGAATAAAACGGATGTTGTTTCCCCCATAGTATGCAATACTAAATATCGTATCAGATAAATTATCTCTCCGTGCATGCAAGTAACTCCACTTTGGAAATAATTAACATCCGCAATAAACAAACGTTAACTCCGTTTCGGAATGTAATTTCATCCTTTACACATGAATTTATTTCCGTTAAGAAGGTACCTGCCACAGAGAGAGAGAAGAGACTAATCTCTCTAGTGAGAAGGTTTTTAACTCTTTTTTATGTTACCTAGCTCCATAGTAGCTAAGTTTAACATCATATTGGAGTTAATCAATGAGGGCTATTCTATGTGGACAGAAGCACCCTTGCTCAGTGCATTTATTCTATTATTTGTCCATTAAAATGCATCAAAAATGTCGTCGAACCTCAAGTTCTTGAATTATTTTTGATATAATCCTAATGATTACTAGGATAGACACACTAAGCACGTCCTCTTCTACGGTCACAGAGCAGCCGTCATTGGAATTGCTTTAATTTATCCATAATATAGTGCGCTTCTTCGAGTTTGGGTACCGACCGTGGGTTGAAGGCACGAACACAATTGAAACACCACGGATTCAGCTAAGATAAACGTGCTTTTATTCAGGAGCTAACACCTAGAATGTAGTGGGGGCCAATTAAAAATTGGTAAACTCGTAGATTGAAAATTAAATAAGGATGCCGAGTTTCTTACCTGCTTATCTACATCTGCCCTGGTGATGTTTGCTCCATAACTCTTACCCATCTTTTACGGTTTTCGGTACTTTACTCTGATGTGTATTTTATAAATTTCAGGTACAGTGCATTCCGCCATATCCTTCTCCATTCTCGAACTATTGCAAGTGACTACGTCCAGACTTGTGTGCACATGCGCTACACTAATATCGCTTTAATTAAATGCGCATGCCCTATGCAAACTTTGCAATTTCAAATGTTTAGGGAAACAGTTACGATTTGGAGAACAATGTTCCAATCGGAGGTATCCTTTCCCTTTTGGCGTTGAGGTATTAGAAATAGAAACATCTGTTAAGTAACAAATTATCACCTCCGTGAAGGAGAAAATATAATGCAATGTTAGGGATATTTGTTCACATTTAGGGCTTAAATACGGTAGTGTAGATGCGGAGAGAAAGCGGAGATTATTTCTTCCTTGAAAATCGTGTTAGAAAACGGAGTAAATTCAATATCTCTCGTTTTGGTTGAGATTTTTGTACAAAAACCGAGGAAATACTTTCTGTTTTAGCTATGGCAACTCCTTTTTGGAACAAATATTTCCAAAATGGAGACTCCCTATTTCACTCCCTCAAATTTTTACCTGTGCAGTTGCCATCTATTTTTGGGGTAATTTTACTACATTTTTTTTTTAATGTATAGATTAGAGTAACAACAAAGAAATTAGAAATAATTGATTATTAGGTTGTTTTATCATCCAGAAATATAAGTTTCAGTTATCTAATAACATGTTTGTGACATTTAGAACTTAATGCAGATTCTCCACTTAAATATTCAAAATATACCATTTATAATATTAGATTTAATTTTAATAATTTCTGAAAGATATATTAATTAGTTGGATTACAGAGATTTTACAATAATTTCAATACAAATTCAATAAATTTTTAAATTCAATAAGCAATGTTTTAAAGAGTAAACATTTTGGGAGAAAGGTCGATAAGAAAAGCCAATAGTTACTAAGAATTGTAGTATTCATAATACAGAGATCTAGTTGAATGTAAACCATAAAAAATTTTTTACTAACAAAATACACTTAAAAAAATTCTACTATCACCCTCAATTCTTCAAGTCTAGATTTATCCTGAAAATTTTTATTTTTGTTTTCATGTATCAGGTAATATGGTGCTGCGAATCGAAGCCTCTTCATGTGAAACCGGGGTTTGGATGCAGTGATTAATCGTCTTTGAAAATTGTAACCGGTAAAACCGGTTTTCAAAATCAAAACCGGTTTTTAAAAGCAGATTATTGCGCCTTAAATAGTTTTTCGAATTTAAAATACATAGCACTTTTAAAAAGTAATACGTATTGTTTTTTAAGTTTGAAACTGGTTTTGAAAATCGATTTTAAAAACCGATTTTACTAAATCGATTAACCGGTTTTTGATATCTGGCGATTCCCGCATACTAGTATAATCATAAATAATGTTGTGATTAACTATTGAACTCAAATTTGCCGTCCTGCGGTCTTGCACATTTGCATGAATAAGTGCTTAATACCTACTTTACTTTTGTCATTATCATTAAATCCTAGAGTAAAACCAAAATAGTCTCTTCCTTACTTTACTTGTATCATCACTTAACAACGAAAACATAGCCTCCAATAACGGCAAGACACTAGTCGTTTTATATTTCCAAATGTTTAATGAAAGAGAAAAAAAAGAATTGACTCCTTCAAAACGAAGACTTTCTGTTGTTTAAATTGAAAAGTTTGATACGGTAGTTTCCTGCGTGTCACTTGCACGTTGAAAACTTTAAATAAATGTATCATATCTTGTAGCAACAATACCGCCAAATACTATTGAGGTTAAGTTCCCAGTATATCATATTAGATATCCATACGCAGGTGTATGTCTATTATTTATGTGTGCTGTCATAGCTAAGTACATGGTAATCATCTCAATACATAATTAATGTAAAATGAACTTACCTCAATCTTTATTTGCAAGACAAAATGAAAATACACCATTTACATTTATGCGTTGAAGCCATCAGTGTGGATGCCGCACTTGTATTCAAACTGCGTACTTCAAACGCTTGCGCGTTGTATAGTCGACGGCTATGTAATGCATTCTCGTAACGGGTTTAATTTTTGATCAAGCGACACAATGTAATGCAATGTTAAAAAAAACATTTTGTGTTCCAATCAAATAACAGATGCATATATATAACATATATAATCAGAATTTCATGTCCCTTGTATTGTCCGTATTGTATTTTTACCAACATAAGGGGTCATATTCCACGAAATATGTTATTTTTTCTTGCTTCTAAGCAAATTTCCCCAAGTGGGGGAAAATTACTTCATTTATTGAAGTATTTTTCCATCAAAGTCGGTTTACCAGGCAAAATTACACCTAATTTGTGGTAATCTGATGTTTACCTTCTTTTTGGTGTAGTTTTACCTTATATTTCATATGTTTTTTCACATACCAGTCATACACATCATTTTTTAGAGTGAATGTAACAGATATTTTAAATTTAAAAATGACGTTGCCTCAATCGGTAACTTAGCAGAAGCAACAAGATTTCCACTGAACGAATTCAGTACGCATCTGTTAATGAGAGATTATTTTTATCTTTAGTAAGATAATCCATCAAGTGTGTTTTTAACTAACGCAAATGCATCTTTATGCAATCTAAACTATGATCAATAATGGTATGTATCTGGTTCATTCAAATCTTGGGGATATCTTTTTCGATTTTGTCGTATAGTCGTGTGCATTCAAAGGTTCCATATCGATTGATCTGCCAAGTAACTCTTCACTGGACGCTGCATACATTAGGTGTACTCATTTAATGTGTGGAAGACATTGTGTATAAGATGTAAGGGTTGGTTTACAAAATTTTAAGAGAAATGCAAATTCTACTGTGTACGTCAATTTATATAAACTGTAACGTAAAGAATATGTAACTAATTGTTAGTGCAACTGTGTATATAATATTTAGTTCCGTATACGAAGTTCAAAGTTCCCTTTTGGGGGTGATTTTTTGAGTTTAAGGTTCCAATTTGATTTTGTGTTGCATAGGAATGCCTGCATTTGAGTTTACTATATACTTTTTTCCTACTTTTTTCCAAATAAATTCTTTATAAGTGATGTCATATGATCATAATCAAATATGCTCTTGATTTGCAACCTTCACTGATTCTTCTGAGAAGAATAAATAGCTCCAAATAAGTATTTCTATCATCTTCATCGTTTATTTATTTATTTAAGTTTTTTTCTTCCAGATATTTTTATTAGCAAACCACCGCGATTAAAACACTTATGTGAAGACATATTTTACACTTATTTTCTACAGTACTACTGTTTATTCTGCATAAGAAAATTATATTAAATAACAGTCTCCAAACTCTGACAATCAAAACCAAATTAAAAAAAATTCACCCATCAAAAGGGGAAAATAATGATAACTTTGAACTGAGCAAACGGAGTTAGTCCTTGATTTTTTACAGAATGCCCATAATCAGTGTTCATTTACATAATTTTTTTAAACGTAATAGCTTAAGTAATTCCTGAGAAAAAAAATATTGAATTTCTCCACCCGTATACTCGAAGGGGGTGGCATCGTTTGAGCTATTTTTGGTATTTAGAGTATGTGTGATAGCAGTACTCATTTGCTTTAATTTTAATCCGACAGCTTTGAGGGCACTTTTCAATGGCTTATTGGAGTAGAGCTTTTGATGTTTTTTTTTTTTGCCACTATTTATATTTTCGTCCATTTCATCACCTAGTTTAGCAAACACTATCGGTCAACTTTATAAAAATTAACCATGTTTGTAGCTTCACCAAGAAGTTGATTGAGATTTTTTCAACATTTCGACAAGAGTATGTCTGTGAAGGAAGCAATGCATCCATTCCGTCCTTGGTATAAGACGATCTTAGTTAGTTAGATACTAGTTTCATTAATCCACTGTTTTCTTTCTGTTATTGCTTTTGCCCCATCACTACATATCCCAAAGATTTTGTTAAACCTATGTCAGTATAGTTCCTAGTAGATTCAGAAAAAAACATCAACAACACATTGTCTAGTTCCACGACATATTTCCATTGGAAAGAAATTGATAACAAACAACACATTGTGGTGACAAAAATATTCCAAACTGACCTTCTGATTTCTAGACCCTCACCACACCACACCTCCTGCTGATGATGGTAGCTTTGCTATTGAAACGTAGGTCCAGTTTAGTGCAGTTTGTGGTGAGGAGTCAAGAAGAAGTTTACAAGGCATTGCGGCTTTCGATGTACTTAAGAGACCATTTAAAATCTAATTGCCCAAAGAAAAATCACGTTTAAAAGTCCAACATCGCATCTAATCTTTCCTACATCATATTCTAAACAAATTTTCCAAACAACACAAAAATAAATTCATTCCAATCTTTCCCCAAACAATTTTAATATCCACTTTATTTTTACGATATTTTTTCTCCATATCAGCCATTGCGAAGGTCAGGGACGCACAGCATTCACATTTTCGCAAACAATCATGGGATACATAAACAGAAGTCTGAATAGTCGCAGATATCGATTGTCAAACATCACACCTTTGTGGAATTCCTGGAATCTAGATGCACGAAGGGGTCTAGATATTGTTGTATGGTTGTATGTATTTTGAAGCAAAAACGCGCAGATGTCTCTTGGGATAAGACAAATTTTATTGTGCCGGCCGGGAAGATAAGATACCTTATTGGTTTAGCGTATTTGAATTTTGGTAATCCCCTAAAATAATCTCGTATCGCGGAGATCATTAAATATTGAGGTCGTTTATCGCAGTTTAATGTAGGAACGTGTCTTCTGGTCTTCTCGTGAAGGTGACTGAGATGTTTCTACTCGACTATCGAGCCGTTAAGTTAAAATAGATGAACAGTGCTTCGTTGCAGAAAGTTGATAGATGAAAAATGTCGAGATATTCAACTACTGATGAAGCGCATTTTTCCTTGTAGTTCGTACTAATAAGGCTAATGGTAGATATTTTAGTGAAAGCAGAGGTCTACGTATTTTATTATGGTCTTTATTTATTGGACTGCATGAGGTACACGTCTTCCAGTAAACGAAGAACCATAAAGAGGAGAAAGTTAGAGAAGCTTAGATTATTGATTTACCGTGTTTGAAATTTGATGTTTCCCAAAATAATGTGATATTTTTGCGTCAAAATTATTGCTATATAATAATTCGTTCTTTATCAGTGTACACTGAGAAAAGAGATTGCATTAAATGAAAAGTTTTATAACTTTTAATTTTTATCATGTTCAACGAAAAGAATACCTTTTCTCAGAAAAGTGTTTATTTTAATTGAAAGTAGCGTGTTGTTTTGCCGGAAGACTATTATCTTCTTAAGTACATGCTTTTCGACGAAAACTAATCGTAATTAAATGGAATGCACCTTAGTTTTGATTAATATTTTATAATGTCTTTATATAACTTTTGTTTAAGTAAGACAATACACATTACATATTATATTGTTATTATTATGTACATATTTAACAACATATTCTAATTCTAGTTTTTTTTAAGTATTATTGAATTATAAACAGTATTTTAAATAAAAAAAAGCCGGACGTTTTGGTTTATTTGCGTGGACAGGCATGTATACATTGATTTAAAACTTTTGCCTTTTAACGGAAAATGCAAGCACCTGTATTCAAGCTGAGTGTTTTTTACGCGGAAGTATTTTAGTTTTATTCATGTTCCCACATGCATAAGGCACAGATACACAAACAATAATGAACAAAAGCGAATATTTTTCGCGCGAGGTTAAAGAAATTTCAGAGATAATTGGAATCTTTTCAGTTAATGCTGATTTACTTATAAGCCAAGAAACTTTACAGCAGTATATAGTGTTTGAAGGTTTTAAAGCTGTTATACACGGGAAAAACGATCTTGTTGTTTTCAACCAATTTTCATGCATTTGGTTACAGTTACTAAATTATTACTTAATTTAGGAATATTAAAAATATTCCTGTATTCAATCAAACAAATAATTTGGTTAGTAGATTTATTTGAAGCTAGCGCAGTATTTATCAATTTAACTAAATATTTACATGGAAGTAAAAATAAATATCGCATTTTATTTTCATATAGCAGTTTTCTCCCCATATAGTAGAGCAGATGAGCAGATATACTTATGTGTAGTAGAGAAATTGTCGCATAGATGGCGCATCTCTTATTTCATTCCAGTAACGTATAATATTTTGCACAAAATATGCTGGAAACTACGATCGTAACATACTAATCTGGTATATTTACTAGAACAACATCTGATAGGAGTTATCGCCATTGAAAGGACGATTTCTTTAACGGCACACTGGAGTGCTAAAGTGGTCACTGGGACCAACTCCCCAAATACTACTAGAATTTACAACATTTTAACTGCAAATCATCCCTCCTTAATGCATGGGTTTTTGGAGATAATTCATTTTCATTTCGATTGAAAATGATCACGGCATTTTGTTGTGTTTACGCTTAAGTCTAAAATGAATAAATGTTCATAAGAAAAGGAAAAACCTCTTGAATCAACATGCTTACGGTTTTCTGCCAATTTGCATAGTTTTCAAGTTCAAAATAAAGAGGACTTGAATCAACTATTATCAATATCTTTCACTTTAAAAGAATAAACTGTTTCAAAGAAAAATATATTATTTCCGAAAAAATGTGAATTTAAAATTATTACATCAAATTATGTTCGCCATATAGAAAACGTAAAAACTTTTGGTTTAATGCAATTCCTTTTAAATGAAAAGGATATTTCTCTCAGTGTATATTCAGCCTTGCACATTTTTTTAACCAGTTTAGTTTCTTTTTGCTTTCAATCGTTTAACATAGATTTTTCATTTATCCGATTTGCTGATATGTCCACGATACATTTTGCATATAATCAAAATGAATAAATTTACCGCTATATTGATGGTCACGTGACGTATGTCAAAATAAATTTTGGGGTTTCCACAATCACACACACAATCTATCCCCCTCCCAAAAAAAAATATTTTAATATAAAAAGAAATCCCACATGTTACAATACTTGTGCTGGTTACTGTATATATCTATTTTATAGATATTTCCAAAATTTGACGACAAATTGTTCTGCTTTCATTAATTTTTAGTATCAAACCGTAGCAATATAAAACAATTTAGCAGAATCTGTCACATTGAAACAAGCAAGATGACTCTATCATCGATTTGATTTACATTTTATCAGTTTTACCTAAATCAAAATTTAAAACTAAAATGAAAACTATAAAAACAAATATATTTACTTTTGCGCTAAAATCCCTCTTCAAAATAACACAAGTTCCCTTATGTCACCTTCACACAATCACCTCACCAAATATCCCCAAAATTAACAGCACAATTTCAATGTATGTCTCTTCTTAGCGAAATTATTATCGCGCGCACACTAAAATCGCTTAAGTAAGTTCACGTACTGGTTCTAAATAAATAAAAAAAGAAAAGTCTTTATCGTACAGCCTAAAGTTAGTCACTGTCAAAGACTTGCAGAAGGCTGGTTGTCCCACACCAAGAGAGGAGACACCACATGACAAGTGCCCCTGATAACAAGCGTTCCCACACTTTTCCTATCGCAGGGCCCTGTGGCTGGCTGGCTCTCTCGATCGAGCGTCTTTTGTCACACAGCCGCCTTTGTAATCGCAGCGAACTCCTAAACTAAATTATCATTTTATCCGAGCGAGTCGCCCAGGCCAGACCATAACAAACCGTGCTGGCGAACGTATACAAGAATTTTATTTATGAAATAAACTATGGAGATATCTCCTAATATACGACTTATGCGTAATTGTTTATTAAAACGCCATCAAACAAAGATGTGTTTTATTGATTTTTATTGCGTAGAGTGAATATGTGTTTATGTTATCCTTGTTATCTTGGTTCTCTCTTCCGATATTCTGTTGCATTTGTTTTTACGTCTATTTTATTAATCCGTCTACATAGACTGAATTTAGTACACAGTCTTCATAATATACAGTACGTTCCCGAATGGATTTTTTTTATAGCCACTTCGCTCCCCGGATTTGTCTATTCTGGATTTCTTTGTGTGGGGCAAAATAAAGAATCGAGTATATTATAATCCACTAACTAGGTACCAAGGAAGATTGTATGGTCAGAGTAAGACATGCATTTGAAAGTTTGAACCACGAATCAATTAGAAAGGCTATACCCATGAAGAACTATAATTTGGAGATGCGAAAAGTGCCTGGAAGTTCAAGGCCGTAACTTTGAATATTTGTTAAAATAAATTTTACGTTTCTTGCTTTTTTATAATTCAAATATGTTGCTTTATACTTTTACTATGAAGTATTCTAAATAAATTTTTAGTTTGCTTTATTAACAATACCTCAGTGACCAACTATATTTATTTTATATTTTATAAATATTTAAAAAACATTAAATCTCTTTTGAATATTAGTTATATTAATGTAATGTGCATAAAATATATTATAGAAAATATATTAGGAAAACACTTAAAAAATATTTAATTAATAATATTTTATTGCAAATGTTTTCTCAATATGTTTTTCATAACTCTGCAAGAATATTTTGCTTGCTATTGTATTTCTGTAAATATTTATTTCATATAAAAAAAAAAAGATTGAATTTTTGCTTTTGTACATTTGGTGCGTAGGGCGAATAATATAAAATGGGTAAAATATGCATACATATTAAGTAGGTATGTACCTATTTAAAATAATAGTTTAAAGATTAAATTAGATAATATGTATCTAATATGATTTAATTAGTATCTAAGTTGAGCGCTGTAACTTTTCTACTAATATATCTGCGTTTTGTATTATATTATTTGTAATATTTGTAAGTTGCGAACGTCAACATAACACCTCTATTCATTACGGTGGCGGTGTTATATGATTTAGTATTGTTTATGCGTCTATGGATTAGGAACATAGAATGCATACGCGCACGTGCGTATCATCAACGTTTTCATTCGTTTGTCCGTTACATGTTATAGTTTATAATAGTATACGATTAGGGCAGATTAGGGTTAACTGTGTAATTAATTGTGTTTTAGTTTTTGTAGTGACTACGAGGTAAGCAAAACTTTAAACATGTCATGGTATTTATAAGATAATTGGAATGCTCGATATCACTATGTACAGAAATCGTTTAATAATATAATTGTAGGAATTTTATGCATCATATATGTACTGCATCTACCAGATAAATTGCTAGTTGATTTGCTTAAGAGATTCATCTCCGTAGATAAGCGTCATAACCTCAAATCGAGGTTAGAATACGTTGTGTTGTTTTATTGTTTGTACGTAGAATGTCTTCAAATATTATGAAATAAAGTAAAAATAAGTATCGTAAGTATTAGAATGTAGCTACCACTCCAATAATTATATATGCTCCAAATGTATTAGTATGTGTTCATGGTATGATCTAACACAATTGGCATTGTTTTAGAGGCCACAAGGAAACGCCATGAGAGCGCCACTACCAAAGATATGATAAAAGCCATAGGGTTGTACCTGGCACCAGCGAAGGCTAGACTTAAAAATGAGTATTTTTCATTTTTATTGGCTTATTCAAATAAAATGATAATAAATACGTTTGTTTTTTTTATTTAGAACACCTCAATTAAAAAATAGTGATTAATTTGATAAACCTTCAGTATGCCTTAAAAGATGCCAGAATTATTGATTATTAACTTGTATGGTGAGTGTGAAAAAACAAGTTCTTGCCTTTTAGACAACTCTATGTATGTTTCAACTTTTCGTTATCGACGTTATACATTCTAAATAACCAAGAACAATTTTAGTTCATTCTGACAAATTAAATAGATTGCATAAAAAATCTCAATTTTCATATAAATATTTTACAAATATTTTAGAAAAAATATAGCGCTTACATTAATTTTAAAATATGGAATAAATATTTTAATTGAATATTTTTATTTATATTTAGAAAAAAATATGAAAAATATATTCAAAAACCTCTCACGAAAAATATTTATAAAATATATTTTTAAAAATATCTATGTAATATTCCTGGCTGTTCGGGCTATATATACTTTATTACAAACACCGCATTTAATCTTATAAATCCCAGAACATTTTTTAAAATCAATAATTTCAATATTAAATCTTATTTTATTTTTTAAAGTATTAGAATTTTGAAAAGCCGGACTAAGATTGTATTTTTTTACACAGGTTTAATATCCGGTTAACTCATAATTTATTAAAGTTAAATCTGCAAAACTTTTTCTCCACTATTTTCGCAATCTTAGGTTACTAACTAGGATATACTTATTATATTTACACATTTGGTATTCTGACAATACACTTGTATGTACACCTGAAGATGTTAGCATAGCTAATGAAATATACATTGTGTTTGAAGATTAAAGAATTTGTGAGACAGAAGTTTATTGGTATTTCGTGTTAGTTATCAGTAGAGTTGGGCAATTGTCCGGCGGAGCAGATACGTATTGCGACGCGGGCCTCAAATAATGTAATATAAATAAAAGAGATCAATCGTATTATTGCAATTTAGTATGTATTTATAAAACATGTCATATTAATAGAGTTATGCAAATTTTCCTTGGGGACAAAATCGGGACAAAGCGGGCGAACAAACGGGCCACCTCGCAATGCATTCGTATTTTATATCACTACACATTTAGATAAAATAAAAAAAATACATTTTATAAGAAAAACAGGCACTGACTTGCAACTCTACGGTTCATCTGCTCTATTGGAGTACATGAGTTGGAGCGCACGATCTGAATACGTACCTGCTGCGCCGGAAAATTTGCCCAACTCTAGTTATCAGTATATCTAACAGTGCTCGGTTTACCTTCTATTTAATAAAGTCTTTATTACTCTGTAGAATAAGGGACATTTACCTCTAATTGTAAATTTACCTTTAGTTAATATGTATTCATATACCAATATTTATTCACGTGTAAAACTACATCTTACACTAAGTAAAGTTAACTTTTGTTTTGTATGTGTCCTATTATTTATTTGTGGATTTACCTAAAGAAAGTTTTTGTTTTAAATTATTAGAAACAACTTCTCCCATTATTATAATTATTTATATATTTATTTTTAAAGTAATAAATTTCTTGATTGATGACATCTCGTACGTCTGATCTCGTATCTCTAAGAAGTAGCATCGATATTGGGATCTTCATTATTAAATTTTCCGAAAGTAAACTTAATAATAAAGATTTTTTTTTGTACAAAAACGTTCTGTATGTTCGGTTCATAGTTTTTCCGCTGCAACGCTTCTGTGTTTACGATTTTGGGGTCACTACATCGGCGATGACGTGGCAGTCACAGGCTAGTAGCCAACAGAGCGCAAGCCGGGTTATCACACACAGGGCGATGTTACAAGAAATTACACTTAGGTGTCTGATGTGTAGTCGTTGTACGACACGCCAGAGATATTATTAGGGGTTGTAGAATCGTTCGTCCACCCCCTTTCAAAACGACATCACAGTCATTTTAGAAAAGCCTTATTGATTAAAGACTTCTGCCGTTGAACGTGTGAACCAACTTTGAGCGCGCTGTAAATGGGGATGTAAAGAGATAAAGTCTATAGTTCTTACAGAATTAATAACATCAGAATTAGTGGCGCAACAACGTAGTCACGGACCTGTGTTTTCAGATTAAGCCGAATCCAACTAAATAGGTTTAGGTAGATACAAGTTTGAAAAACTTGTAATGGCAGCATTCATTGAGTGTAAAATGAAATTTATTGATTAACATGTTTGAGTAAAAATATTATTTAAATGACATATTTAAAATGTATAAATATAAAACTTTACCTACAACTATTTAAATAAAAAAATATAAAAAAAACAATAAAGCCGATAGAAACAAAGTTATTATTGCTGATTGAATTGAAATTTTATTGACAGAATTTTTATTCTAGCTTTAACCTACGCAATAGTTGTTATTATATCAGATATATCTATTGTTCCAGGAACTTCATTGTCTTATGGAAATGATTGATAACGCAAATAATCTTTGTTCTTCATAGAACTGGGCAGAAAGTTAAAAAATACGTTTTTTTGAACCATTCTTCATTTGAATCAATATAGAAATAACTATTATACTCGTCGAAAAGTCTCTTTCGTCTATATATCCTTTTTCTCGTGTCCCACTCCCTTGTTAAACTATACAGGTGTCTCACGACGAACTGCATTGAGGGATATATGAAAGAAAATACATTGGAAAATTCTGAAAATTTCCCTGTGTACTAAAGCCGATTTGCGATATCGAACTAACATATTTTTAATAATCTGACGCATCCGGTTATACCGGAAGTGGCTGTCAACTTTGTTATTTTAAATAGAACACCCTATATATGATTATATTTTTTAATTCCTCATTCAAATCTAAAGTAAGTTTGTTAAAACAACTATGTTGTTATTTTCAACCATATTTGAAATATTTGCATTTTTTTAAAATTTTTTGACAGATGGACGAGTGCATCTGAACTTCTATAACTGCAAAAGTATTTAACTTGGAACATTGAAAATTTGTAGAATTGTTAACCGTATAGGGTAGCATGCGAAACCGAATGGATTTTTCGAAAACATTATACAGCGTGTCCGAAAATTGCAGTTAAACTTTCTTTAAATTGAAAAAGTGTCAAAACTTTTATTTTTTAAATACAACTACCTACTTTTCTCTTTCTCATCAAACTGCCCTTATAAAAATCTTTGGTGGGGTTACAAAAGTGATTGCGTGTGGTGTACAAAGGAACTCTAGTGGTCGTAAATTACAAATGAAGAGGGTGTCTGACAGAATAAAGAAAGAATCGAAAAAGGGAAAGATGTCTTCACTATTAACTTCTTAGAACTGAAGGAACTTAAATCTAAATATGGGAACGTAACAAAACTAAACTACGGAGTCGGGTTAGGACAAAACAAATGAATATAATTCTGTTCTAAACAAAATTTGTTTATTATTTATGGAGAATGCAATAAAGTGATAATAAGAATATGTGATACATTTGCTGCTCGGTATCCTCAAAAGCAGAAGCCCAAACACAGTTAAGCGCAAATAATACAGAATTTTAAAAACTTTGGATCGGTTAAGGCAAAAATTCAAAAACATAAACCTACCCTAACAGCCAGAAATATTACATAGATATTTTTAAAAATATATTTTATAAATATTTTTCGTGAGAGGTTTTTGAATATATTTTTCATATTTTTTTCTAAATACATATAGATAAAATATTCAATTAAAGTATTTATTCCATATTTTAAAATTAATGTAAGCGCTATAATTTTTCTAAAATATTTGTAAAATATTTATATGAAAATTGAGATTTCTTATGCAATCTATTTAATTTGTCAGAATGAACTAAAATTGTTCTTGGTTATTTAGAATGTATAACGTCGATAACGAAAAGTTGAAACATACATAGAGTTGTCTAAAAGGCAAGAACTTATTTTTTCACACTCACCATACAAGTAGATAATCAATAATTCTGGCATCTTTTAAGGCATATTGAAAGTTTATCAAATTAATCACTATTTTTTAATTGAAGTGTTCTAAATAAAAAACAAACGTATTTATTATCATTTTATTTGAATGAGCCTAATACTAATACATTTGGAGTATTTACAATAATTGGAGTGGTAGCTACATTCTAATACTTACGATACTTATTTTTACTTTATTTCATAATATTTGAAAACATTCTACGTAGAAACAATAAAACAACACAACGTATTCTAACCTCTATTTGAGGTTATGACGCTTATCTACCGAGATGAATCTCTTAAGCGAATCAACTAGCAATTTATCTGGTAGATGCAGTACATATATGATGCATAAAATTCCTACAATTATATTATTAAACGATTTCTGTACATAGCGATATTGAGCATTCCAATTATCCTTAAATGCCATGACATTTCAAAGTTTTGCTTACCTCGTAGTCACCACAAAAACTAAAACACACCCCGCAACAATTAATTACACAGTTAACCCTAATCTGCCCTAATCGTATACTATTATAAACTATAACATGTAACGGACAAACGAATGAAAACGTTGATGATACGCACGTGCGCGTATGCATGTACCTAATCCATAGACGCATAAACAATACTAAATCATATACATATACATATCATATACACCGACACCGTAATGAATAGAGGTGTTGTGTTGACGTTCGCAGCTTACAAATATTACAAATAATATAATACAAAACGCAGATATATTAATAGAAAAGTTACAGCGCTCAACTTAGATACTAATTAAATCATATTAGATATATATTATCTAATTTAATCTTTAAACTATCATTTCAAATAGGTACATACCTACTTAATATGTATGCATATTTTACCCATTTTATATTATTCGTCCTACGCACCAAATGTACAAAAGCAAAAATTCAATTTTTTTTTATATGAAATAAATATTTACAGAAATACAAAGCAAAATATTCTTGCAGAGTTATGAAAAATATATTGAGAAAACATTTGCAATAAAATATTATTAATGCTACATAACATATATATTTTTAAATGTTTCCCTAATATATTTCTATAATATATTTTATGCATATTATATTAATATAACTAATATTCAAGAAAGATTTAATATTTTTTAAATATTTATAAAATATGAAATAAATATAGTTGGTCACTGGGGTATATCATATGCGTCACATCTTAATTTTAATATGGATTAAATGGAACCGTTAGTAACTACAGTTCTCATAAAACACATTAGGATTCCTTTGTATATTAAAAGCAGCATATTGATCCGCTGTTACCTCTCCTTGTAGATATCGTGAATATGAAATTAAGATTGCATATCACACCTGGGAGTATGCAAAATAAAACTAAACCAGTCTTGCAAATTTAAACGAACATTAAAATAACCGTGTTTGTCAATGATCCTCTTGGAAATATGCTCTATATAGAATGGGTGTATATCATCATGAATATGATAAAACGATCCTAAGAAAACAGGAAAAAATTAATCCAATAACAAAACTGCTTTCACGTGTTGATTCAGTGAAGATAAAACTCTTTCCCTTATTCTATTATGAAGAGATTTTAAGTGTTATTTCGACGCTATCCCCTTATTAGTTATTATAATATACAAACCGAAAGGGAAATGAATTTAGAAACTCATTTACTGAAGATAATTTTCTAATTTAATAAATATGCATACTCTAGTTTTTTTTTTACTATTTCTGCAAATCAGATACGATTATTTCGATGGTACTAGCTTCGAAGCGCGTCCCTTCTTCGTAACATTCCCAGGTAGAACAACACACAATCATCTAATCGATAACAATCACATGTAAACAAAATTACTAACCCCCTCGTGTTAGGGATAGCGTCTAACCTGAAATTTACACCGTTATAAGTGTTTAGGGTGAGACGGGGCTCAAAACAGCACAGACAAAACTAACTACTACGGTACTCCTATCTAAATTACCCCATTTTCCATCCCAGCTAATATGTAATCGGAACGCTTTAGCATAACAACTGACACGCTATTGTAGACCATACACATGATAGCATGCTTGTTGTTATGGCTTCGTTAAGAGTGGGATGAATATGTGCGGTTTTAAAAAAAAAAAAAACAAAAGAAATCTGCACTTCATTGAAGCATATCAATATACTTGAGAACGAATATTGCATTTGCAGTTATGTATCCTCATTTTATCCAATTTTTATATTTATATAAGGTACATATGTACAGTGAGTCTCTTTTTTAATGTCATGCCCTACGAAGATTGAATAAACAATAAAGTAACTATATAATACTCGGTATATAAAAGACAAAATACACAAAATATAAATAATCACACAATATTTTGAACTATTGCAAAGAGAACTACGCAACTTGATAGAACTACAGAAGAATAGAAATCCGCAAAATCCGTTATTTATAAAATTGAGGATCGCCTCATTTCCTGTTGAAAACAGACAGAAATTAATCCTTTTATTTCAAGAGAATACAGTGAAAATAATTACGGTAGCCGTAAATATAACATAAATAAACATTCAGAAATAACACAATCAAGCAATTAATATCGTCAACTTCTCCTCCTGTATGTATCTCTACTATATGCGATATGTTTTATACCTCCATAACACTTTAAGCATATCGATATAGATAACAAACATACTTTCGTCAGAAAATACGTTGCCAAATAGGATTCAATCCGTAGGCATCGAATGCTTTCCTAACTTAACCTTGGTATAAGCTAGCAGCAACCGTGAGCACATTTGAAATTATAATGTTATTTTAGGACCAAATTCTCCACTTGAACATGCGTTATAATACGTATAGATGTAAGAAAGAAGATCTATCGGCGATAATTAAGAGCACTCCGGGAATAAGCCACACTCCCATAAGGAAGAAAGTTTTGATATCGCCTCCCTACGGCATGACATTAATTTTGAGACCCACTGTACAGTGTAATTGATTTTATGTGTTCAAATACCTCACAGTCAGATATTTCTAGCTAATAGAAGGTCATGCAATTTTTCTGCTTTAAACTAAATTAGCAGGGTTCCACAGGGTTCTATATTTGGACCATTGCTCTTTGTAACATACACCAGCCATGTAAATTTCAAAATAAAAACAAGTATTACTTTCTCGGCAGATAACACAATATTATACTGCAATCCCATAGTACAGCTTTTAACAATTTTTTAACAGTTGTAAAGACATTATAGGATTAGATTAAGAAGTAACAACCAAAACTAACCTAGATAAATTCTCAGTTTTGTATATAAGAATCAACAATTCCAACATAACTTATCAAATAAAGTCAGAGAAGTTACAGAGCGAAAAAATCTAAGTATAATAAAGTAAAAATAGTAATAAAAAACACGAGCACTTCAAAGGTGAATTGAAACAATATAGTATGTAATCAGTGTTTGTAGAAAATGGTACAAGGATTTCGCGGGGGCAGAAATCTTGTAAAGGATACCTGTTCGAAGCAGCACCCTCTTAGAGAATGTCACAGGTAAACAGTTAGTGAAGCCTTAATACTGTACCAGTAGCAAGGGAGCGACTCGCAGCTTTAATTGGGTTTATTATCACCAACTTAATTGAGTATTCATCTCTGCTGATGTTCTCTGATAAGGATTCCACAACTTGCATTGCTTTGAATATAAATCGAATTGATATACAAGGGCTGCGAAAAATTTATTGTCTATATTATAATTAAACAAGGTTGTTCTATAATATAAAGCGATCGGATACATCTACGCCTACCGAGATAACAAACTTATATTTGAATCTCTAAATCATTCGTATTTTTATTCGGAATATTTTTTTTAATATTTATTTGAAAAAAAAAATGTTGCTTCAAAACATCAAACCGTGTAACAAGCAGTACTTAGACTAAGGATATAGCTCGCGGAATTACAGTTGCTAGATTTAGGCCTATGACTTCTTGGATATTTTTGGAGTTACTCTAGATAATAGATTGTGGCAAAAATCTCGTGAGTAGCATAAATGAAAAGGCAGAATAAAATAGCCATATCGTCCTTTAAAGTGAAGTTATGTTAGGAAATAAATAAAACAAAAATTTTGTTTGTTGGTCCTTTTTCACTTATTTAGATGATAACAAAGAATGAGGTTTAATTTGAATTTATAAGTTGAACCCTACACTGAGAAAAATAGGTTAAGTAAAGTGTTTACTTGATAAGTGTGGATGCTGTCGCTAGCTGAGTGATTCCACAGTCCAAGTGCCACCTGCAGTTAGGGATACCCCAACGAAGTAGCCGTTTTCGAGGCGATCACCGGACATAACCGCCACGTACGCTGAGAGAGGATGAACTCGCCGAGACAACGCCCAGTGCAAAGAACGAGCAGAAACCGCAAGTTTACCGCCTAGGTATATTATATTTCTTTGTTTGTTATTAGTTGTAATTTCAAAGCGATATTTCCCTTTGTCCTTTGTTTAGATTTCAATAATTTCAATAACTAAATAACGTTTCAAGGGGCCCCATTTACCTTATCTTTTATTATTGCTTTGTTCATTTTTTCATTATTAAGGAATATATTTTATGAGTCACTACGTTGTAAATTGTTTAAAATAAACTGTTGTTAAAGTGAAACCAATATCTTTCATTCATATCAGGTAGTGGCTGTGTTTGTCCTATACAAAATAAAACTATTACTAATAATACTGCTTTTTTTTTTTCTTAAGTAATAAGTATTATATACCATCTTTAGCAAAATAAATGCGAATTTAATCTTCAATTATTAATGCAATCGAAGCTACAACACACTGAATAGTAATTAAAAAATTATTGAAACAATTTGAATTACGCATTGCTCGGTACGCAGTACTTATAGTTGCGTTTGCATAAAATTGAAGATTCGCGGAACTTTTTTTGTAGTTTATCAGTTATTCACACAGAGTACACAGTAAGTACTTCATAATAATAATTTCACTAACTTCTCGTTCCTACACTACCTATAGATGAACAACAAATTTAAGGTAAGTATATTGTATATTTATAGCAAACCATTACCTTCTATATATCAAGTATTTAGTGAACGTGCTTTAATGATACTCTTTTCTTATCACAAGTAATCTAAATAGCTTGTATTAATTATGAAGGTGTGATAGCTGTTATAGAATGTTCACTCACAGCAATACACCTACTACTTGACAAGGGCAAATCTTTGCTTACTGCAACTACATATATTCTTTGGTTTAACTACTTCAGTTTAATTATCATAAGTAACTTCATAAGTTACTGGTATGAAGCAGACCGTAAGTAACTTAGATTGCTTCTTGTTAGTATCAGTGTTTAGGATCTCTTTTTTACTAGTGCTAAGTAATTTGTGCTTTTGTCCCCTATCCAGCTAAACTTTTACTTACATAATTTGTATTTTTATTTATGATTATTAAATTTTTTTCTCAGTGTAAATTAAAAACATTTCTGCAAAGATATACAAGTAGACATATTTGGAGACAATACCTAAGCTGAAAATCATCTAAAGCTGCAAAAACTGTAATTCCTCCCTTATTCGTATAGTATATTAAACTTATATATATGTCACGTCAGTACGACCCTGTAGAAATTAGGGTTAATTACACCCCATAAATCGAATTAGGGGCGCAAGTGCGATTGAAACATGTGTCGTTTGGACGGCTGGATAACTTACTGACGCAGACACGAATGATGATACAAAATTTACCATCTTATTGCGTTCGAGCATTCATCCGTGATTTGGGGGTGCTCATGGACGCGTTCAACTGAAAAACAAATCGGAAATGCTCGCCAGTTGGATGTGTATAAACATGTGTTCGTGTGAAAAGAAGTTTAATAGAATTAATTAAAAAAGTTGAGTTCTTGCCAAGTAATTTTTTGGATAATCCTGAAAGGCTTACAACGGAACCTCGCGAACTGTAAATCGCAGATTTTGATGAAACTTTGTCAGCTTGTAGACTCTATGGAGTGTTACTCAAGGACGCTTTCCGTTGCTGCGGAACTTCAACTTTAGGGGGTGCAATTCACCCTTGCAATTTAGCCCAAATTTGGTTTTATCTGAATAACTTTTAAACGGTAAGAGATAGGAAAAAAGTTTCAATGGCGGACTTGTACCGTTTAGTGAGCCCTTTCGATTGGTGTAGATATTTATATACAGGGTGTTCCAATAAACGTGGAATGATGTATGTTGTGCTTATTTTATCGAATTTCAGAAATCGGTTACAATGGCTTTTTTTGTGATCAAATAGTCTATAGAAGGGTAAGTTAAAAAGTTATACAGGGTGTCCACAATATATTTTTTTTAGCATATTTCCTTATCCTAATGAGGTACTCTGTATACTGTTATGTAGCTGCATTGTATGTCGAAAATCAGTGTAAACTTATACTAGGCACTAAATAGTTATATGTGATAATTTTCGAGTTATACGCGTTTGGTTGTATGTAAGACTATATTATCCCCAACAGCAGACAAAAGAAATGTAACTACTCGACAGATTGTTGCTGATACTTTAACATTACGCAGATTATACAAAATAACGACAGATTACGACTTCAATTTTCATTCATACTGTTCGTGGTAGGTAGTTGGTACGCAAATAAAATTATATAATATTGATTTATTAGTTTATTCATATTGGTTGAGTTCATATTGTTTTACAAATGTGCAGGTAGCTAGAGCCATTAAAGAAAAATTTACAATATACAGTTGACGTGCAATTTAATTATAATTTAATTATTACCTTATTTTATTTTGTGTAAGACACAAACAGCCTGCTGTATTTCAATAAAATAAAAGTCAGTAGTGAAAATATGTATATACATTCTTCCAGTTCATGTATTACTCTTCATCATGATAGTGAAAATCCTCAAAAAAGTGTTGAAAACATAAATATTGGGCACAACGTGCACATCTTATAAAAGCGGGCTGCCCACATATTGAGCATATGGGTAAGATGCCTTCATTATAGAACGAAAACGCATATATGTCACTGGATGAATAAATTTGTCTGATCTGGATTCTATGTAACCGCTTTTGTACCAGGAATATAGAAATAGGTTTCGATATCTTGGAGAGGACAGTTGATTGTGAACCAATGATTGTGATTTGATTATTATATTGCGTTGATGTAAATTAAAGTCAATGTTTGCAAGCAAAACTTGATCGCAAAACCGTTTGACAAATCCCTTCCACACACGAAAGCCGTACACGTTGAGCGGTTGCGCCAGTCCAGTTGTTTTCTTCGGAATCGTAAGAAGAGATGTTGGTTTATCTGCTGGATAGAACTTTGTATAGTCCGAGGACAGTGGCCACCCCAAAAATCTAGTAGTAAAGTTGTTGATGTTCCACTAGGAACTCGGTGTAGGTACACATCCGTAAACCATTTTTTAAATAGTTCACTAGTTAGTAAGTGAGACGTTCGCTACTCACATCTCCCTAGAAATAGTGGAAGCAAGCAATTAGTGTACTATGTGACCTATTGTTTTCATCTGCCTGCTGTCGGGGATAATATAATCTTATATACATACAAACGCGTATAACTCGAAAACTATCACATATAACTATTTAGCGCCTGGTATAAGTTTACAGTGATTTTCGACACACAATACAGCTACATAACAGTATACAGAGTAGCTCTTTAGAATAAAAAAATATGCTAAAATTTATATTTTTGTGGACACCCTGTATAACTTTTTAAATTACATTTCTATAGACTATTTGATCGCAAAAAGGGCCATTATAACCGATTTCTGAAATTCGATAAAATAAGCACAACATACATCATTCTACGTTTATTGGAATACCCTGTATATAAATATTTACACCAATCGAAAGGGCTCACTAAACGGTACAAGTCTGCCATTGAAACTTTTTTCCTATCTCTTACCGTTTAAAAGTTATTCAGAAAAAACCAAATTTGGGCTAAATTGCAAGGGTGAATTGCACCCCCTAAAGTTGAAGTTCCGCAGCAACGAAAAGCGTCCTTGAGTAACACTCCATGGTGTCTACAAATTGACAAAGTTTCATCAAAATCTGCGATTTACAATTCGCGAGGTTCCCTTGTTAGTTTTATTTTTGTAAAGGACTTTAATTGACGAAAAACATATATAAATAGCAATATAATGTCATCATTCTTTTCCTTTTTACTTTATTTATTTTCTCCCACAGAAATTAATCCTCTGTCCTCTCCCATTGCTGAGTTTATAAATCAGACATATCTAACTCTAAAGGCCGTTTTACAACTAACTATTTAAATCTGTGTTATACACGTAAAATTTTAAATTGGCCAATAAATTGCGCAATAAATAGCTGCTAGGTGTAAAACGACCTTAAAGACAGGTTGGTTTAGCTTATAAATAAAAACATAATCTAGCAACTGGACTTTAAGTAACGAAAAAAAATTATACAAAATATATTGCTTATTCTACCGAAACTCAGTGGAAAATAAAATTCCTTTCTAACTCTCTAACGTTCATATATTATTCTCAAAAATTGCCTCCATAAGATATCATACCAGAACGGTTGGTAAATTTACCGCCAAATCCGGCCCTGTCCCACGTGTGAAGCTAAAATCCCTAGGAATCGATTACCCAACGTCATTTCACAAACACAATACCCAGATCGGGTGTTAAATGATAGTTCAATCAGGGTTGCAATGGCAAGCAGATGTTCCCGGATGCACCCCCTTACTGAAGGGCGCAGGACAAGTTTACACGGCCACTGGATCTGTTTATAGCTTTATATACGTGCGTATTTGTGAGCATAAAGTTGTTATTCTATTTTAGCGTATCTGTTTGTGCGATACATGTGAAGATACAGAGCTGAACTCTGATATTCGATTGCTCATTTGCTATTGAAGTGAGTGATGATGTTTTGTAACTTACGGTGAAACTAAATATTAAACAGCATATTTGAAAATTATTTTGAAATATTTAAGGTGATCAAAAAATCGTTGCTAGGATAATATGATATCTTTTTAAATGGAACATCTTGTATCTTTTTATATTTTGAGCTGTGTTTGACTAATAGATGCACATACCTGTTTTGTTTCTTTTCAAGTTTCAGGCGAACATCCGAGCAAAATATAAATTCTTGAATTTTTCACATTTAGTGGCGATTTCATAATCTTGAAAGCATTTTTTACACTTTTAAAAAAAAAATCGCGTAATTGTCTTAAAGTATTATATATTTACCTGTTTTCTCAACGTACCAACCTTGTTGGTACGTTATTTAGCGGTATTTAAAAAAGGTTTTAGTCTTTTATGTTATTTCAAACTCGAGGTTCTTTATTTTCATAAATTACAAGTTTAATAATTAAAACAGTAAAATGCTCGTATATGCCCGTATTTTTTATCATACAGTTAGAAACTAAAACAATCTGACAGGTTGCTTTCATGTAAAAGAAAAAAACTGTTACTTCTTATTTTAATTATAGCTGAAGTGCAAGTTCATTTAAAATACTACTGCCTCATAATGACAGTTGTCATTATATATTATGTCACTTACCGGATGTCCAGCCTAAGATGCAACGGTCCATAGCCGATTTATTTATTATTATTCTTTTTTTTTTAATTTCAAGTTTTGTTGGTTTCCAGTGGTCTTATTGCATTTTTTTGGCCACTTTCTAAGCTAGTGCCAGCTATTACTGCAGCCAGTCCCCAGCCTGGTGAAATGCGAGGGGAAGGTGGCCGGCGCTTCGCAATACGTATCTATCATGAAAAACTGAAAAATCGCGAATATCTCCAAAACCTTTGGAGATAGACACAATGACACTCGTATAAAATCGAAAGAAAATTAAATTTTACATCCACTTATGTAAAAATTGCTATACCATTCAATTTTAAAAAATCAAGTTATGCATGATTTTAGAGTTCGAAAATTACAGAGCCCTATTTAATAATTCTGTAATTAAACGAAACAATTTTAAAATAAAGACGTACTGCTGTTCATGATTAAGCGAAACTGAAAACCGCATCCTTCTAACTTTCGTATTTCCGGAGATATTTCCAAACACCGCAGACATTGCAAATGTCATTTTTTTCGAAAAACTTCATGCAATTCGGAAACGAACTTAGCCCCAATGTATGTCTAACGAATTGTTATTTAAATTTAGATTTAAATTGAGAAGATCATAAAAACAGTAAGGGAGAGCATAAAGATTTCATCGATACTTAAAGAGATGCAGAACAGATTGCTACCAAGAGCCGCTAGACCACCCAGGCTGTATAGAATACCAAAAATACATAAAGAAGGAGTGCCATTAAGACCGATCGTAAGCAACATTGGATCACCGACCTACGATTTGTCGAAATATTTAGCTAACTTACTAAAGCCATATACCGGACAAACTGCAACGTATGTGAAGAATTCGAAACATTTCGTGGATATTCTGTCTACGCTAAAGATTGAACCTACAGACATTTCAGTAAGTTTCGACATTATATCGCTATTCACTAACATATCCACGGAGGACGCACTGGCCTTACTTCCAGAACTTGGACTACAAGAAGACATCATTGAATTAGTGAAACTGTGCTTATCCACGACATACTTTTTGTATGAAGGAAATACTACGAGCAGAAGAACGGAACAGCAATGGGAAGCCCTTTATCACCAGTAATAGCCAACTTGTTTATGGAAGCATTTGAAGAAGAAGCCCTAAGTTCCAGCGATATGAAATCCAAGTGTTGGCTGCGATATGTCGACGATACTTTGTAATATGGCAACACGGAGAAGAAAAACTACAACAGTTCTTGGAACACATAAACTCACAGCACCCAGCCATCAAGTTTACCATGGAGAAAGAACAAAATGGAAATCTCCCTTTCCTGGATGTTATGGTTAAGAAAACAAAAGAGGGAATGCTACAGCACGCAGTATTTAGAAAGAAGACGCACACCGGTAGATATCTGCATGCAAGATCTCACCATCATCCGATGCAGAAGAAGACATTAATACAAATATTGCTATCCAGAGCCGAAACCATCAGTGACGAACAACATCTTACCAGTGAAAAGATACATTTGGAGAAAGCACTAAAGAAGAATGGTTACACTGACATCGACATAAGGAGAGCCACTAAGAAGAAGAAGACACTGGAGACAACTACAGAACCACGAAGAGGGATGGCGTGTTTAGCTTACATAGCAGGAGTCACCGAAAAAGTAGCTCGAATTTTGAAGAAACGTAACGTACAAGTACGCTTCGGGACTGCAACGTCGATCCAGCAGTATCTACCGACCGCAAAGGATAAGATACCCAAGGGGCGCACAGAAGGTATCTACAAGATAACATGCCAATGCGTACAGTGCTACGTCGGACAAACAGGAAGAGCCATCGACATAAGAATAAAAGAACACGAGAGGGACGCAAGATTAAGAAGGACCGAGCAACCAGCGGTGGCGGAACACATGCACGGCACCGGACACAAAATGGATTTCAAGAATGTAAAAGTAATAACTACCACCAAGAACTACGGGAAAAGACTCTTCAGGAGAGCCATAGAAATAGAGAAGAATAAAACCGTTAACAGAGAAGAAGGGTACCACTTTAGCAACACGTGGAAGAACCTACTACGAACCGTCACGGTCAATGGAGCGGAAACTACACGATTGGATGCACCAGGGGCGTATATAAGAAGAATATCGGACCATGTAGAATCAGTTCAGTTATCCTGAAGAAGCTGTCAGTATGAACAGCGAAACGTCGAGCGAAAGTTTTGACACACGGCGAAACCCGCAAGAAGCTGTTAGTTATATTAATAAAAATTGTTTTTAATTAATTTCTTATTGTCCTATTTATTTATAAAAATGAGCAATCCAAGATAGGACTTGACCAGCAAGACCCTGTATAAATGGTTAAAGATGAGTTTATATTATAGCAAGGGGTGGATATGTACAATCACGTGATCGCGTGAGTTGAACTCGTTGCCATGTTGAAGAACTAATTACCGAGCTAGTACGACCTTTCGGAGGCGAAGTAGACTTCGTAACTTATTTCTTCCACTAATTTAATATCTGCGTTCTTCGAAAATTGTTAATCTACCTTTTGTCGATGGCGCACGGTCGGTAACAATGTTCCGATTCCCCTCATTGCATGTATCGAATCAACTCCAGGATAACGATTCCCTACGCTGGCAATTTCGTCTGACGTGCAATTGTCTCTAGTTTATCGTTTTACTGCCCTAACTCACGTGATTTTCCCGATGGGACAATTAAGTTTTCGAGTGTTTCTGGAAATTAAAGACGCGGAATGGTTTGTTTAAAATTGCTTAATAATTACGCTGGTTAACGAGATTTTTGTCCCAAGCACAAAAATGCCTGATTCGCATATACGTTTGCATGCTGAAATCAATTATGTTTTCAGAATTCCTCCATCACCCTTAGTTTTTATATTCCAGGATATTTGTTTATTCACCTAAAATATGTCTACATAGGTATGTACTATAAGAGAACATGTCTTGAGGTTATTACAGTTGTCAGCAAGAGCTAGGAACTGCTCAAGCAGTATGTAATAGTTAATGCTTGAACATGTCTTAACGTGTTAAGATGTGCGTTTTCCCTTCCTAGATGAGCAGTATTTCAAGTGTAAAGTAGATAGGAAAAATCATTATAAAAAGACAGAGTGGCCAAAACGAACTTCATTGACACCAGGAAGTAAGAATGGCATTGGTACCCAATTTCTTAAACCTGAAAAAAAATTATTTGCCACTTTTACACATTAAGCTTGGGTTGATGAAAAACTTTGTCAAAAGTATGGATAAAATATGTGAGGAGTAAGTTCCCTAAGATCAGTGATGCTAAGGTAAAGGAAAGTATTTTTAAAGGACCCCAAATCAGACAGCTACTTCGAGATAAAAAATTTGTTTAAGCGCTTGTTGTCTTTCAATGAAATTTGCGACGGCTTCTTGGGAAATCGTACAGCCGAAAACTATATAGAGATTGTTAACAATATATTGGTCTCATATAAAGCCCTGGGTTGCAACATGAGTCTAAAAATACACTATCTTGACTTGGACTTGGACTTTTTCCCAAAAAACCTTGGAGCAGTTCAAGCCCAAGCAAATCAAGACCTGCTATGTTGGCAGATTATTACTGGACGCTGAAGAGAGGTGTTTCTGATGCAAAGTACAGTCGAAAGTCATATATCAACACTTTCCTAACAGCCAGAAATATTACATAGATATTTTTAAAAATATATTTTATAAATATTTTTCGTGAGAGGTTTTTGAATATATTTTTCATATTTTTTTTTAAATATAGATAAAATATTCAATTAAAATATTATTCCATATTTTAAAATTAATGTAAGCGCTATATTTTTTCTAAAATATTTGTAAAATATTTATATGAAAACTGAGATTTTTTATGCAATCTATTTAATTTGTCAAAATGAAGTAAAATTGTTCTTGGTTATTTAGAATGTAAAACGTCGATAACGAAAAGTTGAAACATACATAGAGTTGTCTAAAAGGCAAGAACTTGTTTTTTCACACTCACCATACAAGTTAATAATCAATAATTCTGGCATCTTTTAAGGCATACTGAAGGTTTATCAAATTAATCACTATTTTTTAATTGAAGTGTTCTAAATAAAAAACAAACGTATTTATTATCATTTTATTTGAATAAGCCAATAAAAATGAAAAATACTCATTTTTAAGTCTAGCCTTGGCTGGTGCCAAGTACAACCCTATGGCTTTTCTCATATCTTCGGTAGTGGCGCTCTCATGGCGTTTCCTTGTGGCCTCTAAAACAATGCCAATTGTATTAGATCATACCATGAATAAAACATCGTACAACATTATCAACACCTACTAATACATTTGGAGCATTTACAATAATTGGAGTGGTAACTACATTCTAATACTTACGATACTTATTTTTACTTTATTTCATAATATTTGAAAACATTCTACGTACAAACAATAAAACAACACAACGTATTCTAACCTCTATTTGAGGCTATGACGCTTATCTACCGAGATGAATCTCTTAAGCAAATCAACTAGCAATTTATCTGGTAGATGCAGTACATACAGATGCATAAAATTCCTACAATTATATCATTAAACGATTTCTGTACATAGCGATATTGAGCATTCCAATTATCTTACAAATGCCATGACATGTTCAAAGTTTTGCTTACCTCGTAGTCACCACAAAAAACTAAAACACACCCCGCAACAATTAATTACACAGTTAACCCTAATCTGCCCTAATCGTATACTATTATAAACTATAACATGTAACGGACAAACGAATGAAAACGTTGATGATACGCACGTGCGCGTATGCATTCTATGTACCTAATCCATAGACGCATAAACAATACTAAATCATATAACACCGGCACCGTAATGAATAGAGGTGTTGTGTTGACGTTGGCAACATACAAATATTACAAATAATATAATACAAAAAGCAGATATATTAATAGAAAAGTTACAGCGCTCAACTTAGATACTAATTAAATCATATTAGATATATATTATCTAATTTAATCTTTAAACTATCATTTTAAATAGGTACATACTACTTAATATGTATGCATATTTTAACCATTTTTATATTATTCGTCCTACGCAACAATGTACAAAGCAAAAATTCAATCTTTTTTTTATATATGAAATAAATATTTACAGAAATACAAAGCAAAATATTCTTGCAGAGTTATGAAAAATATATTGAGAAAACATTTGCAATAAAATATTATTAATGCTACATAACATATATATTTCTTAAATGTTTTCCTAATATATTTTTATATATATTTTATGCATATTAGATGAATATAACTAATATTCAAGAAAGATTTAATATTTTTTAAATATTTATAAAATATGAAATAAATATAGTTGGTCACTGGTGTTGTCCATGTGAATGTATTACTTCATACGTAATTTTTTCATGATTAATACACATATTAATATATACTTTCACAAAAGTTCTGAAAACACTTCACCTAGCTTACCATCTGGGACAAAATAAATCTGAAATTTTGTTGACACATCTAATTATTATACGTAAGCTATTTAAATGATAGGAACAAGGAAACATTTTTGTTTATATATAAAAAGCTTTGAAAAGCAACGGTTTACTTCACGTTATAATAGCAAGAGAAAAAAATATGAATTTATAAACACGAACACAATTCAGATGCACTTCTATCCGAGCCCTACACAATCTCTCATTCATTTCCTTAATCTTAATTACGGGATACTTCTGCTTCGAGTGGATTTTAGTCGATCATTCCGATGACATATTAAAATCAAGCCCCCTTTTAAAGAACCACGCTACCAAGTTGTGGTGTTTAGAAATTAACGTGCTATCAAAAGGGGCCTTTCATGCATATTGCATTCAGAACGATCGCGGTAGACAAATGCTTCTACATAGATCAGATATGAAGGAATATACATCTGTCAAGTTAATCTGAACGATGTTTAGTAGCTACTGAAGTTGGTTGTAGTGTAGCGCGTCTTGGATCGTTTCCAATACAAATTTAATTATATTAGATTATATTAAATTACAGGATCTTAGAAACCGAGTTTTCTTCAGTAAAAAGATTGTTTATTGCTCTAAATAAGCAAACTTTCGGTACACAATAGCACGTCTCACTAACAGCTTGACGTAACCCCAGTGACCAACTATATTTATTTCATATTTTATAAATATTTAAAAAATATTAAATCTTTCTTGAATATTAGTTATATTAATATAATATGCATAAAATATATTATAGAAAATATATTAGAAAAACATTTGAAAAATATATATGTTATGTAGCATTAATAATATTTTATTGCAAATGTTTTCTCAATATATTTTTCATAACTCTGCAAGAATATTTTGCTTTGTATTTCTGTAAATATTTATTTCATATAAAAAAAAGATTGAATTTTTGCTTTTGTACATTTGGTGCGTAGGACGAATAATATAAAATGGGTAAAATATGCATGCATATTAAGTAGGTATGTACCTATTTAAAATGATAGTTTAAAGATTAAATTAGATAATATATATCTAATATGATTTAATTAGTATCTAAGTTGAGCGCTGTATCTTTTCTATTAATATATCTGCGTTTTGTATTATATTATTTGTAATATTTGTAAGTTGCGAACGTCAACACAAACACCCTATTCATTACGGAGCCGGTGTTATATGATTTAGTATTGTTTATGCGTCTATGGATTAGGTACATAGAATGCATACGCGCACGTGCGTATCATCAACGTTTTCATTCGTTTGTCCGTTACATGTTATAGTTTATAATAGTATACGATTAGGGCAGATTAGGGTTAACTGTGTAATTAATTGTTGCGGGGTGTGTTTTAGTTTTTGTGGTGACTACGAGGTAAGCAAAACTTGAACATGTCATGGCATTTATAAGATAATTGGAATGCTCAATATCGCTATGTACAGAAATCGTTTAATAATATAATTGTAGGAATTTTATGCATCATATATGTATTGCATCTACCAGATAAATTGCTAGTTGATTTGCTTAAGAGATTCATCTCGGTAGATAAGCGTCATAACCTCAAATAGAGGTTAGAATACGTTGTGTTGTTTTATTGTTTGTACATAGAATGTTTTCAAATATTATGAAATAAAGTAAAAATAACTATAGTAAGTATTAGAATGTAGCTACCACTCCAATTATTGTAAATGCTCCAAATGTATTAGTAGGTGTTGATCATGTTGTACGATGTTTTATTCATGGTATGATCTAATACAATTGGCATTGTTTTAGAGGCCACAAGGAAACGCCGTGCGAGCGCCACTACCGAAAATATGAAAAAAGTTGTACCTGGCACCAGCCAAGGCTAGACTTAAAAATGAGTATTTTTCATTTTTATTGGCTTATTCAAATAAAATGATAATAAATACGTTTGTTTTTTATTTAGGACACATCAATTAAAAAATAGTGATTAATTTGATAAACCTTCAGTATGCCTTAAAAGATACCAGAATTCTTGATTATTAACTTGTATGGTGAGTGTGAAAAAGCAAGTTCTTGCCTTTTAGACAACTCTATGTATGTTTCAACTTTTCGTTATCGACGTTATACATTCTAAATAACCAAGAACAATTTTAGTTCATTTTGACAAACTAAATAGATTGCATAAAAAATCTCAATTTTCATATAAATATTTTAAATATTTTAGAAAAATATAGCGCTTACATTAATTTTAAAATATGGAATAAACATTTTAATTGAATATTTTATCTATATTTAGAAAAAATATGAAAAATATATTCAAAAACCTCTCACGAAAAATATTTATAAAATATATTTTTAAAAATATCTATGTAATATTTCTGGCTGTTAGGGAAGCTTCGTTTTGAACTAACGCCATGTTTAAGGGGTAATTTCAAAATGTCTGAACGTGCTCCAATCTCCCCTGCTTATAGTGTTCATCTCCTGTTGTTTTTAAAAGTCTTAAACACACAAAATTAAGCACACAAATCAGTAAACAATCAGTTTCCAAAACCTGTCTTACTAAAGAATATTTCTTTGCGAAAGGACGCACTTTTTCAGCTAAAGAATGCTGAACACCAAAAAATATTGACGACCTTCACATAAACAATTTTTCCCATCACATATACTGACATAGCTCAACACACTAACCGCACCAGAATTCCACACGGCCTTAACAGAATCAATTTACGCAGTCAACGATGCAAATCGTCACAAAATCTCCATACATACATATATATATTTATTATATATAAGCGTCCGATGGTTCCGCTTGCTTAACCCCGGCTATCCTGGCATCATCGTCACCGACTTGGGTTTTACGACCGGTGGACGATTTTCCCTAGAAACTCGAAGCAGCATCGTCGATACATCAAAGGCGAACGCCTATATCTCGAGGAATTAAAGGCTTTGTAACGCGATCCGGCACTCGTTCTGTTGAATTTGCTCCTAATAGCTGTTAACGCGAAGAGGACACGCCCTGGAAAGCGGCGGTGCGGTTTTCGTAGTGAAAACACGTGCGTCTTGAGAACGTAACATGGGAGTAATATGAGAAATTGGTGGCCGATTCGAACTGCCCTGTCCACGAAGCGGGGATAATTGTTGAATTATCGACAGCAGGGATGGTTATATTATCCCACGAGTAATGGATTTTATTTGGAATATGCGTATGTTATACCGAGTGAATGCAGACGAACTGGCGATGGATAGTGGAAAAAAAGAGGAGATGGTTCCCTAACAGCCACAAATATTACATAGATATTTTTAAAAATATATTTTTGAATATATTTTTCATATTTTTTTCTAAATATAGATAAAATATTCAATTAAAATATTTATTTCATATTTTAAAATTAATGTAAGCGCTATATTTTTTCTAAAATATTTGTAAAATATTTATATGAAAATTGAGATTTTTTTATGCAATCTATTTAATTTGTCAAAATGAACTAAAATTGTTCTTGGTTATTTAGAATGTATAACGTCGATAACGCAAAATTGAAACATACAAAGAGTTGTCTAAAAGGCAAGAACTTGTTTTTCCACACTCACCATACAAGTTAATAATCAATAATTCTGGCATCTTTTAAGGCATACTGAAGGTTTATCAAATTAATCACTATTTTTTAATTGAAGTGTTCTAAATAAAAAGAAACGTATTTATTATCATTTTATTTGAATACAGCATCAAAAAAGAAAAATACTCCTTTTAAAGTCTAGCCTTGGCTGGTGCCAGGTACAACCCTATGGCTTTTTTCATATCTTCGGTAGTGGCGCTCTCATGGCGTTTCCTTGTGGCTTCTAAAACAATGCCAATTGTATTAGATCATACCATGAATAAAACATCGTACAACATTATCAACACCTACTAATACATTTAGAGCATTTACAATAATTGGAGTGGTAGCTACATTCTAATACTTACAATACTTATTTTTACTTTATTTCATAATATTTGAAAACATTCTACGTACAAACAATAAACAACACAACGTATTCTAACCTCTATTTGAGGTTATGACGCTTATCTACCGAGAATGAATCTCTTAAAAATCAACTAGCAATTTATCTGGTAGATGCAGTACATATATGATGCATAAAATTCCTACAATTATATTATTAAACGATTTCTATACATAGCGATATTGAGCATTCCAATTATCTTATAAATGCCATGACATGTGCACAGTTTTGCTTATCTCGTAGTCCCCACAAAAACTAAAACACTCTCCGAAACAATTAATTACACAGTTAACCCTAATCTGTCCTAATCGTATACTATTATAAACTATAACATGTAATGGACAAACGAATGAAAACGTTGATGATACGCACGTGCGCGTATGCATTCTATGTACCTAATTCATAGACGCATAAACAATACTAAATCATATAACACCGGCACCGTAATGAATAGAGGTGTTATATTGACGTTCGCAACTTACAAATATTACAAATAATATAATACAAAACACAGATATATTAATAGAAAAGTTACAGCGCTCAACTTAGATACTAATTAAATCATATTAGATACATATATATTATCTAATTTAATCTTTAAACTATCATTTTAAATAGGTACATACCTGCTTAATATGTATGCATATTTTACCCATTTTATAATATTCGTCCTACGCACCAAATCTACAAAAGCAAAAATTCAATCTTTTTTTTTTATATGAAATAAATATTTACAGAAATACAAAGCAAAATATTCTTGCAGAGTTATGACAAATATATTGAGAAAACATTTGCAATAAAATATTATTAATGCTACATAACATATATATTTTTTAAATGTTTTCCTAATATATTTTATGCATATTATATTAATATAACTAATATTCAAAAAAGATTTAATATTTTTTTAAATATTTATAAAATATGAAATAAATATAGTTGGTCACTGGGGTTTGTTCGGATAGGTAAAGACGTATGTAAAAGTTATGACGTATGTCGCATTTTAGGGCAATTTTGTGCCCTTAAAACCGTACAGGTATTTTACAGGGTTTAGAAAAAAAACCGATTACCATAACGGACCAGAGCGAGATTCGAACTTGCGGACCCTCGCACTAGTCGAAATCTCTGAAAGCATTGGGCTAATGTAGGGAAATAAAGCAGATTATGCTAACAACTGGCTTGCGGTTAATAAACAAACTAAAGTAAATATCGAAGAAATCAAAAAATTATGCTAGTGACAATAAATTAACTACAACAGTAAAATTCCTTTATACAACTATCAACCCAAAAGCCTCAAATGGCATCAGCATATAGACATATTGACAACTAGAGTGTCGTTCTATTTATTTGCCATAAGAAGACTAGCAGATGTAGCAAATCATTGAGTTTGCAAGGATAGCTATATTTTGCAAATTTTTATTGTCATTTTTCCAGGCATCCAGGATAATTATTCTGCGAAAGACGATTGCGTGATTGTCCTTGTAACTTAGAGAAGGGGTGTTTATAATTACTCATTTATATATTACTTTTAGTGGAATATTCTAATTTATTGCAGTTTTTTTTGACAAGGTTATGCGTAGTCACTACTGATATGAGAAGCAAAAAGAAAGAAAACCTAGAGCGGAAACAAGTTATTGAAGAACAAGGTGAAAGTATTACTAAAGATCCCAAATAAATATCTGAGGAATACGACAAATATTTTGTAAACATAAGAAGATTATTAGTGGAGAAGCAAATAGCAACATTGAGTATCTTCTGGATTCTGGATTGTGGATGGAGTATCTTGCTGAAGACAACAAATGCTTAGAATGTAAATACACAAGATATTAATGAAGATGAAGTGATAAATAGCAATAAACGTATTTTCTTGAAGACGCTTCGCAGCATGGATGGAAAAATACTAAATGCTGAAATACACCTAATACATATAAACACAAGAACTTACATTTTCGAAGATATATTTGGATAATTTTAGAAAAATTAACCAAATTCTACTAAGCAATAAACTGATTCGATTTATTTACATTACGAGAACACATATTCACTAATTGCTTTAGCATTGCAAGCACCGATAACCAGAAATGGAAGCGCAAGGCTAACATGGTAATAAATAATAATTTATTATTACCATTTGTAGAACACACGAATAGCATCGCAATTCATACTTCGCAGAAACAATGATGCTACTCAGAGAACATTACGATTAAAACGCACAACTTGACAAATCGATAATCGACAACGAACCGATCCGTATATGAGAAAGACATCATAAACCGTGATACCCAGAACCGGTAAAGAGGTGCTAAAAATGTCCTAGCACGTCTATGAATACTAAAACACGAACAAATCCCGTGCATAATATAAAATATAACGAAATTCATGGGTAATATCCCATAATATAATCCGGGCAATCGACCAATGGGATTTCTAATGTGAATATTCAGGGGATAAGTCGTGTAAACGTATTGTCCCATCTTTTCCATACATTTCACGGGCGTTTAAAGCAGCACGCGTTTTGCTGCGAACACATCTGTCCTAGCTGTGCGTATCGTAAGAGAGAACAGACATTAGATCTTGGCCAGTGTGACAGGGATGCGAGATTTGTTCCGTCTCCATTGTCATTTGGGCATTGATGTCTATATGTGTCAGTTGTTTTGTGTTTTTGCCACCCTTGTGATTATTTGCGCGCGGTTATTTGTAGGGTGCTGGAGATTGGTGTTTACCTCTGTGCAATGATAGAAGTATCCTCTTTATTTAAAAGGAATTGCATTAAACCTAAAGTTATTTTGGTTTAATGTTATTTTTATGTTTTATTCGTCACAATCTCATTGCTTCTATTAAAATAATAAATACATTGAGCGCCTTACATCTCATTAACGACAACATTTAACACACATATTTATAAAAACTTTTCGTTTTAAAAATGAATTCTAAACACCCTGTATATATTTTAAAGCTTCAAATCTTGACCACGTATAATATTTAATTTCTTGGTTTTTTAGGTCTTCAATATTAAAACATGAATGAATACGACGAGAACGTGTGCTTTATTTAAAAAGCTTTTTCAATATATAATAAATAAATGTAGAAGAAATTGCTAAATTATAGAATAGGATATTTTTGTTTAAATAATAACAAATTGTTTTGTTTACTATGATTTCTGAATATATTATTATGTTTTATTTAAAGATTGCATTTTAAAATAGGCTGTTTTGGTTATTTGTTTTGAATTTTGTAATTAAATAGTTCTTACAAATATTGTAATTTAGTTATAAAATTAAATTAATATAATTTTTGAAAATAATTGTAATATCGGTTTATCATTGACTACATTAATTTGTTTATAAATTGAATTAATCTCCAAGTATTAGTTACGTGTTTTAAATTTGGTTCTTCTGTTTAAAATTGTTACGTTGTTGAAATCAAAGGTATGATTTTGATGTTATTTCATGTTTTTTAAAAGCTGTAGAGATTTTATTATATTTGTGTCTTTTATTCTATATTTTCCAAATATATTGCAATGGTTTCACCTAATACAACACCATTACAATATTTTGACAGTCTTATTTTTAAACTACGGTGTGATGTTTTACTTTTTTCAATTTGATTTTAATTTGAATAGAATTTGGTTTTGTAGTTTGTTTGTTGGTTTGATAGGCAATTTTGGTAATTATATGGTTTGAAAAATTTGAATTTTACTTTTTCGGATAAATGGTTTAACATAAGGAATTTTTATGAATTTTGTAATTTGTGAAAATATTTATTTTTTGGTGATTTATATAAAAAAGAAAATTCTTTGTTTAAAAGAGAATTTGGATATTATTTTTAGTTCTAGAATATTTTTTCGCTTTGTTAATAGTGTCTGATCGACAAACTGTGACTTGTTATTTTTATTGCTTCTGTCAGCTAAACTTATAATAAATAACTTTTGTAGCATAAAAGACAACAAAAGTCCCATTCTTCGACTCAGAATACCTATTAACAAAGCCAAAAAATGATTCTAGAACAAAATAATTATCCAAATTCTCTTATAAACAAAATATTCAAACAAAGAAATTTTCTCTTTTTATAATAAATCAACAAAATAAATAGGAAATAATAGTGCACAAATTACAAATTCATAAGAATTCCTTATGTTCTGTACATTTATCCGAAAAAATAATCAAATTTTCATAACCATTGAGAATTACAAAATTACCTATAAAAACACAAACAAAACACAAAACCAAATCTATTCAAATTAAATCAAAATTCGAAAAAAGTAAAACTCACACGTAGTTTATTAAAATGACTGTCAAAATTGTAATGGTGTATAATAGTGGTGAAACCATGCAATATTTGGAAAATAGAATAAAAGAACACAAATTACATAAAAAATCTTACAGCTTTAAGAAAACATGAAATAACTCAAATTATACCTTAATTTCAACAACGTAACAATTTTAAAACAAGAACAAAATTGGAAAAACACGTAATATACGTTGAAATAAATTCAAATTTATAAACAAAAAAATGCAGTCAATGATAAAACCGATACACACATCATTTAACAAAATTATTACTTTAATTTTATACTAAATACAATATTTTTAAAGAACTATTTAATTACAAATTCAAAAACAATAATCAAGAACATCCTAATTTTAAAACGCAACCTTTAATAAAACATAATAATATATCAAAATCATAGTAACAAAACAATTTGTCATTTATTAGAAAAACATTTTTATTAGTAATTTACAATTTTTACATTATGTATATACTTGAAAAAGCGTTTCAATAAAGCGAACGTCGGTATTTGCTATTTCAGATATGTTTTTAATATTGAAGACCTAAAAACCAAGAAAAAAAGAAATTAAACCTTGTATATAGAGACTGCCTTAGTATCTCAGCATGGTATACGTTTTTCCTCAAATTTAGCACGGCCTTATAAAAAAGTTTGTTCTATAGCGCAGACGTACAACAGTCTGCTTGTTTAACTTTGAAAAAATCTTATCATGTGTCAACTAAGAACCTCCACACAATCTTGCAACAAGCTTATTTCTTTGTCAGTGAAAAGCTTCTAATCAGCCTTTTGACATACTTAGAAAACGGTTGTTCAAACCTTAATTAAATTATTATTTGGAATATCAACATATCTGAAAAATCAGCGATTAAATCTTAATAATATATTTTGAGTATTTTTCCATATTTTTCACCTCTCATTTTATAATTTCGCGCCAAATTTATGCGGCTCCAAAAGCATCTAACCAGCCTTATTCGACAGGATAGCTTGTATGTACGCGTAGTTTTATTTCACTGGTAAATTTAATCTTATCTGCGCTCGAAAAATCTTAATTGATCCCGGGATATAGTCGATGGAAACTAATTGAGGAAATACGATTTGTTTCGCCGCCTAATCAGTTGTTTTCACGGAAGTAAATGAGGTGCCCCTGTAATTAATGATAATACATTTTCGGTCGATATCTAATCCTGTTTATCCTGCGCATAACGAGACCGAATGAAAAGGCAATTTATTAATCACGAGAATTAATATAATTAGGTTATGATTGCGCACGTTGCAGAGATACGATTTGATAGAAAGAATTTTACAAAGGAACCTCGCGAACTGCAAATCGCGGATTCTAATGAAAGGAAACTTTCTGTTGCTGCGAAACTTCAACTTTAGGGGCTGTAAAACGCCCTTAAAATTCGACCAAAATTTCGTTTATCCAAAATAATTTTTAAACGGTGAGAGATAGAACAAAAGTTTCATGAGGACGTTGCAGCGATTTATGTAGCCGTTTTCGGGTTGAATATAACTCGAATATATATTCCTTCCATAGAGTTAAGAATCCAAGAGATTGAATAAAACATTTTGTTCTTAGCCATGATTTGAGAGTTCTTTTAAGTTATTCAACGTAAGTGCTTTCCAACTAATTGGGCAGACGGTTTGTACACACCTTATGCCTAGAACATCTGGACTACTAGCCGTTAATTTCAATCATGCTTCAATAAGATGTATCTTCTGATTTCTGATGTTATAATATTAGGATTATTATTTTTGGTTAGCAGTAGATGCTTGTGTTTATGGATATGACAGCAGGATTTCCAATATAACAATTCCGGTAATGTCAAAATTTCTCAGTGAAAGAAGAAGCCTCTACATGAAGTCAGCTGACTAATCGCCGCAAGACATCTTATAGCTGCTTTCTGCTTGATAAGTATGTCGGTAGCTGAGGAGCTTGATCCCCACAACAATACTCCATATACCAGGGCGCGAATGAAATTCTGAATAGTATATCTGTTTTTAAAGTATTAGAGTCAACTACGGTTTTTAACGATCTAAGTTTAAAGATTGACTTATTTAATTTTAGTTGCCAACGATCGACAATCGATTATCCAATTCAGAGTAGCGGTAAACGATAAGCCCAGAAATGTTTGCCGGAATGGTTGAAGTAATTGCGTTATTAGCGAATTTCAAGTCTATGAAATCGTTAATCTTTTTTTTGTAACGTATGAAAAAATATGTACTTGTTTTCTTACGGTTTAACGAAAGATGGTTAGCACAGAACACGTAAAAATCTTATCTAATACCATATTCGCAATCTCTTCCTTATTATTTTCATCTTCAGACACTATAACCGTGATCTCGTCAGCATAACAGGCAACTACAAAATCGCACAGAAAATTAATGATTTAAAAACAAGGAAAACAGCACAGGACCCAAACCGATCCCTGCGGCACTCCAATATTTCGTGGGCAGCAGGGACGATAGTCCTATGCTCATCCCGTCTCCACTGTACTAATTCTACAAATCGACTCTGTTGGATAGATATGAAGTAATCAATCTAGCACTTTCCCACGAAATCCAAAATAGAAAGCTTATCTAACAATAATTTGTGACCATACAGTCAATACGCTTTTGACAAATCACATAAGATCCCTATGGGATAACGTTTTGCTTCGATACTATTTATTAAGTTATTATATATTTCCAGCAAGGCCGTAATGGTTGATTTGCCAGCCATGCTGAGATGAAGGCAATAAGTTAAGTTTGTTAATGAAGTTTTCAATCCCATTCAGAATTGCATATTCAAAGAGTTTTGAAAAACAAGAAGTCAAAGAGATTGGCCGGTAATTAGCTACATTTTGCCTATCACCCTTTTTACGAATTGGATTGCTCAAGGAAACTTTCAATAATTGAGGAAAGATTCCTTGCTCAAAGGACTCGTTGACTATGTGAGTTATAGGTTTTATAATATGCTGGTGTTCTTAAGGCTACTTGGTTATCCAATATAATCCTTCAGCTATTTTGCAAGGCCCTGCGAGCATATGTTTCTATTGCTAATATTTACGTTAGTTATAATATAGTAGTATATCGCCCCAATACATAGGGGTGACCCATGTATTATTTATGATTCAGAGTATCTCCAAATATATCAACTCTAAATCTGTGGCTCTTATTGACCCATCTGCATACCAGTTTTGGTTTTGAATCCCTCGTTTATGTTTGGCTTCTCATCCCAGTCCAAGATATGAATGGTAAGTGGATTTTGTAAACCTAATATTCGTGTATAATATTATTTAAAACCCAAAATTTGAGCAATACATAGATAAATTTTGAAAAAAATAATTTGATTAATAACCTATTCAAGCAAACTTAATTTCGAGCGTACATCGTGACGTCTTCCAAGAAAATACAATTTCCCCATTCCACCCTCACACTTTAAAACTCCACAGAATTAATTGCCAGTCATACCATTTTAACTCCTAACGTGAAAAATCGAAACAGAAAAAACGGAACACTCAAAACGTCCACAAAGTCAGATAACCATCTCCACCACTCGGCAAAACTAACAAACCGCCTCCAATTACGAATCGAGCCCCTTTTCCGGCCACCCACCGCCCCCACCGAGCGAAACAAACGACTATCGACGAAAAAATACGCGTAAAACAATCTCACTATCATCAATCCGAATCCGGACGGTGCCTTTGATCCACGGCTAGGAAATGGAAATGGATTTGATGATATGTAACGGTAGACGGAGACATTGGGACTTTTGTTGGCCGGCGTTCTGCTAGATTTACGATGGAGAATATCGGCGTGAAAAGCTCAAAGACTTCGCCAGCGACGGTGTCATGCGATGTGGCCATCGCCGCTACCGGGTTAAGGGATTACCGGTGTCGCCATATTGTCTTGGGGTTCGTTTAAATATTCTTATCAGGTACCTAGACTCGCGTGTCCAGTGATTTATTGGTCGATCGGCATCGTTCTGTAGATGTGCATACAGTCTTGGGTCTAGTGGATGAAAGAGTCTACATTCATGATTACACTAGCCCGCAATTTCGTTTCTTTTTTTTTGAATAACTCTTGTAAAAATGGATGTAAGTTCTTACAGTCTTTAACTGAAGTGATGACACACAAAAAAAAAATTGCTTCCTTTTACGTTGACTCCTTCCTTCTCTAATAAGACACCAACAAAAATTTCCCATCATGATAGGATACCGTTTGTCCATTTCTGCAATGTCTTGATGGTATCTTTCTTCCTGTTCATCACTTACGCATCTTTCCTAAATCAACAAGGGAGATGTCCAAACATGAATGCAAAAAAAAAAATGAACTTTGAACAACATTCGACACTTTAAATTTGTATAGTTGTCTAGCAAATTAGCCAAGATACCTTTAGGCAGTTTCCATCACTTTCCTTCCCCACAAAATCTTTGCAAACATTTTTAAAAGAAGTCCATGCTGTCAGCTCCAATGTTACGTGCAAAATTTTCATCTTTATGAACAGCTTCCCAATTTGTCACCACAGATGAAAAGGATACTTTAAAGATATCCATGTTGGACAAGAGTTTCTGATCACCCTGTATAGGATATTGCAGTTACCGCAATCGCAGTCAGTACCTATGACCATGCATTTGCATCCACATCAGTAGAATATCTAATATCTAATGGCCTATGAGATATTTAATTTAATTGGAAAGAGTGCAAATATCAAAATTTTAATAAAATTACTACATGAGAAAAAAAAATTAATAATCATAAATAAAAATGGAATTATCGTAAGTAAAAAGTTCAGCTGGATAGGAGACAAAAGCACAGATTACTTAGCACTAGTAAAAAAGATATCCTAAACACTGATACTAACTAAGTTACTTACGGTCTGCTTCATACCGATAACTTATGAAGTTACTTATGATAATTAAACTGAAGTAATTAAATCAAAGAATATATGTAGTTGCAGTAAGCAAAGAGTTGTCCTTGTCAAGTAGTAGGTGTATTGCTGTGAGTGAACTATTCTATAACAGCTATCACACCTTCATAATTAATACAAGCTATTTAGATTACTTGTGATAAGGAAAGAGTATCATTAATGCACGTTCACTAAATACCTGATATATAGACGGTAATGGTTTGCTATAAATACACAATACATATACTTACCTTAAATTTGTTGTTCAACTATAGGTAGTGTAGGAAACGAGGAAGTTTAGTGAATATTTATTAAGTAGCTTACTGTGTACTCTGTGTGAATAACTGATAAAGTACAAAAAAAAAAGTTCCGCAAATCTTCGATTATTTATGCAACCGCAACTATAAGTACTGCGTACCGAGCGATGCGTAATTCAAAATTGTTTGCAAATAATTTTTAATTACTATTCAGTGTGTTGTAGCTTCGATCGCATTGATAATTGAAGATTAAATTCGCATTTATTTTGCTAAAGATGGTGCATAATACTTATTACTTAAGAAAAAAAAGCAGTATTATTAGTAATAGTTTTATTTTGTATAAGACAAACACAGTGACTACCTGATATGAATGAAAGATATTGGTTTCACTTTAACGACAGTTCTTTTTAAACAATTTACAACGTAATGACTCATAAAATATATTCCCTAATCATGAAAAAATGAACAAAGCAATAATGAAAGGTAAGGTAAATGGGGCCCCCTTGAAACGTTATTTAGTTATTGAAATTATTTAAATCTAAACAAAGGACAAAGAGAAATATGGCTTTGAAGTTACAACTAATAACAAACAAAGAAATAATATACCTAGGCGGTAAACTTGCGGTTTCTGTTGGTTCTTTGCACTGGGCGTTGTCTGGGCGGGTTGATTCTCTGTCGGCGTACGTGGCGGTTATGTCCGGTGATCGCCTCTAAAACGGCTACTTCGTCGGGGTATCCCTAACTGCAGGTGGCACTTGGACTGTCACTCAGCTAGCGACGGCATTCACATTTTAACTTCACCAGCGGGCGCAGATATCATCACAATGATGGGGAATTCAAATATCCCACCACGTGGTTTAAAACTGCAATCTTGAAACATCCGATTGCTTATAGGCTCGGTACTTCTTCTTTGATTGGGATTCTGTATACGGATGGGGCATTGAGTTAACCCACTCGGTATTTTTAATATATTTGCGTTCCAACTAGCTTACAATGGCCGTATTCCTTGGCCACTCTGTTTCGACGACCTTTTCCCACGTCCGTAACTCTTACTTGACGCTAGCCCGCGCCTGCGCGTAGCCGTCTCGGGGACTATTTCATTACTCCACCGCATTAGCCAATCAGGAATACTAAACAATCACGGGGTGGCAGCAAATCTAAAATAATCTTAGTTGTGGCAAGTTGTTACCTATTTAAGAAAATACATGAGTTTAATAGCGATCAGCATTGTTGTTACTTCTACTAAGCATGTGCTGTAGTTAGATACAGTACCAGTGGTCATAAGTAATACGTTACTTACCACAAATTTGTCAGGTACGCTGTGTAATAGCCGTTAATAGAAGCACTATTTACAGTAGCAACTTGCATTCAGGAAACTGGGTTTAGTTGCAGGTATTAATTAACGAGAATAGTTCCAAGTAAAACTTTATGTATTGTAAATAATTTTTTATCAAGTAAACACTTTACTTAGCCCATTTTTCTCAGTGTTATACCTGAAAAACGATTAGCTTTAGGAATAGGGCACATTAACACAAATGATGCGTGCAATACGCTGGACCCATAAAAGTTGCACCATTCCATTTAAAATAAGAAATACTAAAAGTGCTATAAGGCTGAAAACTTTGTTTAAATAGACCATAGTCAGCCGTGGCTGCTGTGCAAACTTCAAAATCAAATTCCTTCTAGAAGAAGAAGAAAAATTCTAATGATCCAGTTCGATGGGACGCCCTGTATATATGTTTACTCATCCGTGAAGTAAATTTACTACCATTTTTTTTTTGCAGTGTAGTCAATAAAGTCAATAAATAAAGCATTGAATGTCACAGCCCTTAGACTAAAATCATTCAAGTCAATGACGGCCAACCACGATTTTATCAACGTATGTGTATACAGGAAGGAGATGTATTAGGAACGCTGCCAACCTATTGTTTTTGGAAGTCACCTGAATGGTACTCAAACTTCGGCTCCCTAAATCATGCATTCGGTGCACATCGTTGATGGGCTTCATTATTCATTATCGTGTGGAATCGCTGCACAGCTGCGATCCGAAACCACTCGTTAAAAACATCGTTCTGATATGTAGAGAATAAAGAAGTCAGGATTGTAGTGCCTACTGGCATTTATTGTCTGCGAATTCGGTTGGGAATATAAGTACGGTTTTGTAAATGAGAAATAAGTACGTATAGGAGGTATTATGGGAAAATCTAATGAAAAGACAATGAGTAGGAAAAAAAATTATAAAAACGGTTTAGAGAATCTGGTAATGACATATCTAGTAATCTGATCTGCAAGGTTGTTAAAAATGGCCCAATTCAAAAGATTAAGAAAGTTCTTACTTGACACATGAACAACAACGTTTATAGAACAAACTTTTTTATAAGGCCGTGCTAAACTTGAGAAAAAACGTATATTAAGAGTAAAGAGATTGCATTAAATAAAAAGTGCAATAACTTTTGGTTTTTATCATGTTCAACGAAAAGAATACCTTTACTCAGAAAAGCGTTTATTTTAATTGTAAGTAGCGTGCTGTTTTGCCGGAAGACTATTTTCTTCTTAAGTACAAGCTTTTCGACGAAAAGTAACCGTAATTAAATGAAATGCACTTGAGTTTTGATTAATATTTTATAATGTCCTTATAACTTCTATTTAAGTAAGACAATACACATTACATATTATATTGTTATTATTATGTACATATTTAACAACATATTTTAGTTTCGACTAAGTATTATTGAATTATAAAAAGTATTTTAAATAAAAAAAGCCGGACGTTATGATTTATTTGTGTGGACACGCATGTATACATTGATTTAAAACTTTCGCCTTTTAACGGAAAATGCGAGCACCTGTATTCAAGCTGAATGCTTTTTTACGCGGCAGTATTTTAGTTTTATTCATGTTCCCACATGCATAAGTCTCAGATACACAAACAATAATGAACAAAAGTGAATATTTTTCGCGCGAGGTTAAAGAAATTTCAGAGATAATTGGAATCTTTTCAGTTAATGCTGATTTACTTATAAGCCAATGAATTTTACAGTAGTATATAGTGTTTGAAGATTTTAAAACTGTTATACACGAAAAAAACCATTTTGTTGTTTTCAACCATTTTTCATGCATTTGGTTACAGTTACTAAATTATTACTTGATTTAGGAATATTAAAAATATTCCCGTATTCGATCAAGCAAATAATTTGCTTAGTAGATTTATTTGAAGCTAGCGCAGTATTTATTAATTTAACTAAATATTTACATGGAAGTAAAAATAAATATCGCATTTTATTTTCGTATAGCAGTTTTCTCCCCATATAGTACAGCAGATGAGCAGATATACTTATATGTAGTAGAGAAATTGTCGCATAGATGGCGCATCTCCTATTTCATTCCAGTAACAGATAATATTTCGCACAAAATAGGCTGGAAACTACGATCGTAACATACTAATCTGGTATATTTACTAGAACAACATCTGATAGGAGTCATCACCATTGAAAGGACGATTTCTTTAACGGCACACTAGAGTACTAGGGGGTGGTCACTGCAACCAACTCCCCCCAAAGTGGGAGAGGGGACAAATTTGAAATCTTCAATGGGAACTCTCATTTTGTATTGCAGATTCGGATTCCGCGCCATCAAGTATGTAGTTTTTGTTTGAAACTTTTTTTTCGATTCGTAACAGATTGCGCTGTAATCGCAAAAGACATGATTGTGAACGTCTAGAAAAAAAAAAAAACACAAAAATGAGAAGCAAGCAAATATGATTTTGTGTTTTTTTATTTTATATAATAATTTCTGTTTAACAATTATTACTTATCTACTAACGAAGTATAATTATAACTCTAAAACTTAATGTGGTGGTGAAAAATTATTTTTTCAGTTAAAGACTGTAAGAACTTTACATCCATTTTTACAATAATTATTCATTAAAAAAAAAATCTAAATTGTCGCTTAGTGCAATTAATCCCCAGATATATACGCCATTTTCACTTTAATTCTACTTCGTTTCCAAATAAATTTCGACAATTCGATCTTTATCTTCGTCCACACAATAAAACATTCTCGAGAAGTGTGAATCGTTTCAGTAAAATTGAAATTCGCGTGGTCGCCACTTACGTACGGGGAATTAATTGCCAAGAAAAAACGGATTGTAAACACAATATCCTTATCACGCAGCACCCTTCACCGGCGACCACACAGGAAGCCCCATAAAATTTTCATAACCCCATGAATATGCAAAGTACTTTACGCATATGATTGCGTCGTGTTTTGATGTCCCCCTCTACGGACATTGCTTCGATTCTGTCTCTATCGCAGTGGACGACATCTCTTACTATCTGTGTCTAAATGACTCGGGTATTACGGTAAAGGAAACGGTAAAAAGAAAAGAAATGGAAAAAAGAAAATGTACAAGCGGACATGCAAGAAACTATAAATCTTATCAATTTTTTTTTTCAACCCCTCTTTACATCGAGTGGAGTATTATAATTACCTTCTACCATATATTTTGTCAACGCGGCGGCAAATCCTGGAAATAATTATCTTCCCATCACGCGAAGCGACACATTCAAAAGAAGGCTCCCCCACTACCGCCGTTGCGCCCCGTCTTTAGATCGAGGGTTGGGGGAGAGTCACGTGGGTGTCCGAGAAATGCGTGATTTTAATTGAATCGCCCATCGCGACGGGCGGCAATCGATCTTAGGCGACGTAAGTAACCCGTCCGCGTCGCTTACAATCGATACAGTTGATTTATGTCCTGGATACGGTACTGGATTATATAGGGTGTGTTGAAAATAAGTGATAATACGTGCAGGGCGGATAAAACTCATCAAGACAGGTCAAAAATCTTAATAAATATTTTTTGTAAAACTCTTCGTTTTAGAGATACAGTGGGTCAATAATCATAGAGGTTAAAAGAGTGTATTTTTATCAAAAAATGTCATTTTGGAGAGGTCCCCAGTGACCAACTATATTTATTTCATATTTTATAAATATTTAAAAAATATTAAATCTTTCTTGAATATTAGTTATATTAATATAATATGCATAAAATATATTAGGAAAACATTTAAAAAATATATATGTTATGTTGCATTAATAATATTTTATTGCAAATGTTTTCTCAATATATTTTTCATAACTCTGCAAGAATATTTTGCTTTGTATTTCTGTAAATATTTATTTCATATATAAAAAAAAAAAAAACAAGATTGAATTTTTACTTTTGTACATTTGGTGCGTAGGACGAATAATATAAAACGGGTAAAATATGCATACATATTAAGTAGGTATGTACCTATTTAAAAATGATAGTTTAAAGATTAAATTAGATAATATATATCTAATATGATTTAATTAGTATCTAAGTTGAGCGCTGTGACTTTTCTATTAATATATCTGCGTTTTGTATTATATTATTTGTAATATTTGTAAGTTGCGAACGTCAACACAACACCTCTATTCATTACGGTGCCGGTGTTATATGATTTAGTATTGTTTATGCGTCTATGGATTAGGTACATAGAATGAATACGCGCACGTGTGTATCATCAACGTTTTCATTCGTTTGTCCGTTACATGTTATAGTTTATAATAGTATACGATTAGGGCAGATTAGGGTTAACTGTGTAATTAATTGTTGCGGGGTGTGTTTTAGTTTTTGTGGTGACTACGAGGTAAGCAAAACTTTGAACATGTCATGGCATTTATAAGATAACTGGAATGCTCAATATCGCTATGTACAGAAATCGTTTAATAATATAATTGTAGGAATTTTATGCATCATATATGTACTGCATCTACCAGATAAATTGCTAGTTGATTTGCTTAAGAGATTCATCTCGGTAGATAAGCGTCATAACCTCAAATAGAGGTTAGAATACGTTGTGTTGTTTTATTGTTTGTACGTAGAATGTTTTCAAATATTATGAAATAAAGTAAAAATAAGTATCGTAAGTATTAGAATGTAGCTACCACTCCAATTATTGTAAATGCTCCAAATGTATTAGTAGTGTTTGATAATATTGTACGATGTTTTATTCATGGTATGATCTAATACAATTGGCATTATTTTAGAGGCCACAAGGAAACGCCATGAGAGCGCCACTACCGAAGATATGAAAAAAAGCCATAGGGTTGTACCTGGCACCAGCCAAGGCTAGACTTAAAAATGAGTATTTTTCATTTTTATTGGCTTATTCAAATAAAATGATAATAAATACGTTTGTTTTTTATTTAGAGCACTTCAATTAAAAAATAGTGATTAATTTGATAAACCTTCAGTATGCCTTAAAAGATGCCAGAATTATTGATTATTAACTTGTATGGTGAGTGTGAAAAAACAAGTTCTTGCTTTTTAGACAACTCTATGTATGTTTCAACTTTTCGTTATCGACGTTATACATTCTAAATAACCAATAAAAATTTTAGTTCATTTTGACAAATTAAATAGATTGCATAAAAAATCTCAGTTTTCATATAAATATTTTACAAATATTTTAGAAAAAATATAGCGCTTACATTAATTTTAAAATATGGAATAAATATTTTAATTGAATATTTTATCTATATTTGAAAAAAAATATGAAAAATATATTCAAAAACCTCTCACGAAAAATATTTATAAAATATATTTTTAAAAACATCTATGTAATATTTCTGGCTGTTAGGGGTGTTATAAGTTACGCTGCACAATATAATGCGTTTAATTTATTTATTACAAAATTTAAATTTTATACCTATACTATACTATCTTCAAATAAATCTACATACAAACCAAATTATTTGTTTGATTGAATACAAGAATATTTTTAATATTCCTAAATCAAGTAATAATTTAGTAACTACCATGCAAAACGAGATTTTCGATTTAAGCGGAAAATTTCGCAATCTCTAAAATATCTTCATACGTAAAACATCCTTTACCTCACCTCCCACCCATCCACTCGTGTCTTGGCAACAAAAAACCGGTCGTTAAAACTTTTATTGGCCGCAATAACGCATGCATAAAGATAAAAAAGAATGTATGCTGTTCTAGGCTAATCTGCATGTTGGAACGCGTACGTATTGTACAAATATCTTTGTGACGTCCAGAATGGCAGCGATTTTATGGCCTCTGGTACCATTTAAGCACCTGCCTGTGTCTAATCATGTGACACTACAATCTCAAAACATACGCGGTAGTATTAATGGCAACAATCTATTGTTTTAGAGTCGAAACCATTTGTTTATCTGTGTTTTTTTTTCCATTGTTCTGTTCGAATCGCCGTGCGCGCTTGTTTAGAGTGTGGAAATGAATTGAACGGGTAAAAATTGTTGTGGAGATAAGTAAACTCGTCTAGAAACACGTTGTTGATATTGATGGAAAACAGCAGAATTCTTGGAACAATTTTTCGATACAAGAATTATTGATTTTCCAACAAGATCTCAAGAACTTGACAATGTTAGATTAGTTGGTTTGTTCCAAGAAAGCCTGAATTTTAAATTCGGAAATATATTTTTCGTTGAAACAGTTTATTCTTTTAAGTGAAAGATATTGATAGTTGATTCAAGTCCTCTTTATTTTGAACTTGAAAACTATACAGATTGGCAGTAAACCGTCAGCATTTTGAATCAAGAGGTTTTTCCTTTTCTTATAACATTTATTCATTTTAGACTTAAACGTAAACACAACAAAATGCCGTGATCATTTTTAATCGAAATGAAAATGAATTATCTCCAAAAACTCATACACTAAGGAGGGATTTGCCGTTAGAATGTTCTAAATCCTAGCTGTATTGGGGAGTTGGTCGCAAGTTGACCATCCTAGCACTCTAAGTGTGGCGTTAAAAGAAATAGTCCTTTTAATGACGATGACTTCTATCAGATGTTGGTCTGGAAAATATACCAGATTAGTATGTTACGATCGTAGTTTCCAGCCTATTTTGTGCGAAATATTATCTGTTACTGGAATGAAATAGGAGATGCGCCATCTATGCGACAATTTCTCTACTACACATAAGTATATCTGCTCATCTGCTGTACTATATGGGGAGAAAACTGCTATACGAAAATAAAATGCGATATTTATTTTTACTTCCATGTAAATATTTAGTTAAATTAATAAATACTGCGCTAGCTTCAAATAAATCTACTAACCAAATTATTTGTTTGATTGAATACAGGAATATTTTTAATATTCCTAAATCAAGTAATAATTTAATAACTGTAACCAAATGCATGAAAAATGGTTGAAAACAACAAGATCGCTTTTCCCGTGTATAACAGTTTTAAAACCTTCAAACACTATATACTGCTGTAAAGTTCCTTGGCTTATAAGTAAATCAGTATTAACTGAAAAGATTCCAATTATCTCTGAAATTTCTTTAACCTCGCGCGAAAAATATTCACTTTTGTTCAGTATTGTTTGTGTATCTAAGACTTATGCACTTGGGAATATGAATAAAATTAAAATACTTCCGTGTAAAAAAGCACTCAGCTTGAATACAGGTGCTTGCATTTTCCTTTAAAAGGCAAAAGTTTTAAATCAATGTATACATGCGTGTCCACGTAAATAAACTAAAACGTCCGGCTTTTTTATTTAAAATACTGTTTATAATTCAATAATACTTAAAATAAACTAAAATATGTACATAATAATAATATAATATGTAATGTGTATTGTCTTATTTAAACAGAAGTTATAAAGACATTATAAAATATTAATCAAAACTATCCATTTAATTACGGTTACTTTTCGTCGAAAAGCATATATTTAAGAAGAAAATGATCTTCCGGCAAAACAGCACGCTACTTTCAATTAAAATGTACACTTTTCCGAGAAAAGGTATTCTTTTCGTTGAACATGGTAAAAACCAAAAGTTATAAAATTTTTCGTTTAATACAGTTTCTTTTCTCAGTGCATCTAGTCTGGAATACCCACAACTAAAATTTCTAACGTAGAGATAATTTCCATAGAAGTTTTACTTGTTTAAAAGTAAAATTACGATGAAAAGAGAAAAACAGGTTCCGGACTGTAGTCGAATGGAATTTCTTCCGAACGTTTCTTTCGCAGCTATGGCGAACATCTTCAGCGACGAGGGCGAAGTACACTCCATGTTAAGTCGTCGTCAAATGATATGTTGTTCTGAGCTGCTGCATTAAATAGACGCACTATTTATTTTATACAAAGTCGATACAATTACAGATAAAGCAGTAGTGGATTTACGTCAAAATTGTATTACAAAACAGTAAATCATCACGTCATGATGTTCTAAACATATAATAGCAAAGTTTTCTGGCCTATCATATTCTACGGTGGTACAGAAATTGCCGTAAAGATGGCGGTTCTCCTATTTCACTACACTAACTTTCCATACTCGATATAAGTTTTCTAAATGGCAGACATACTTATCAAATATTTATCTATTACTTGCCAGATAAATCTACCAAATTTTTTTCAGTGTGTATATTCCAATACAGTTTTTTATGTTTAAAGCAATGGTATTATTAAAATTTTAATAATAGAATCGCTTAGACATCCCATAGAAGTTTATATCTCGCTGTTCTTCTCCTTCCAGTCATCCTTTCCAGCAATAACAATGCGAATCCCGAAATTTAACTTCCTACGCCAGCATAGTCTACTCCTGCTCCAGCACAAAACACACCACCTCCAACTACCCTTTCCAGCAGCGTCCATTGTAGATCGTAGACGCCGGTCAAACTTCAAAGTACCCCGTCAGCGACGGCCAACAACGCAGTGGCCACCGCCCGCGGTCAGAATTCAGCTAGTTGTCAACGGCAGCCCCGCCAAGCGTGACCGGGACAAAGCGTGAAGTTACCAACATTCAACTGTCCGACGGCATTATCGACATATGCCGGACTACACGAGGCAATGGTCACTTCACACAACTAGTTACCGCTCACGGAATCGATTCAATTCAAAATTCCGACTGAATTAACTTCATGACTGCGTTTGACGCGCCATCCCCTCGCGAAACGGAGGCAGTTTGTGAACTAAATATACAGGGCGTTTCGATTAAGACGAGACAACTCTTTACCTGTTGCGATTTATATGAAATTCCAAAACCTGTCAATTGTCATATCAACGGGGACAACCTTGGACAATCTTGCTTCAAATACTCTCCTAACATTTGCAAGATTTTTGGAGTTGTGCGTTGACATTCCACAAGATTTTTTTTTGGCGTAACTTCACTGCAGCCTTAAAACCATCTAGAGACCGCTCTTTCAATTCTCAGAGCAGGGTGTTGTACAACTTGCAACTGTTAGTGTATTCCAAGCCACACAGGAAACTGATAACTCTTTTCCGCAGAATAAAAGTTCTGTGTGCTTCTGCAGATCTCCCCCAGAAGAGTAACCTCCTTATGGCAAACAGAGCAAATGACAAATGTCTTTTTGCCAAATCACCAATGTGCTGGTACCACTTTAAGCGTTCGTCCACGACAATGCCAAGAAACTTCGCTATGTGAATCACTGCTCATCGCCTGCAATGGCAGCCGCGAATGTTTGATGCAGAGCTTCTTGGTGCATACCTCGCAGTAATACCGAAGTGTCGTCTGCGTACACTGTAAAAAAAAGTTGCAGTAAAATTACATCTAAAATTGTTGGTAACAAAGTTGCCTACAATTTTACAGGTAAATTTGCTTCATATAAGGTAAAATTTCTACCATCTAGTAAATCTCACATGCTGATGTGTTTTTCAAAGATTGTACTGTAAAATTCGTATGTAATATTTATATGAACTCTATATTTACCGAACACTAAAGTAATTTTCATATGTATTTTTATAAAGAGAGCAGTAATAGGTCATACTGAATCGCTCAACCAGGGATCAAGAATGAACACGCTTACGCGAAACCTACGATTGTTTATGACGTACATGATATCATTGAGCCAATAATAAGTTCGACAAACGAATAGGATTACCTACGCGCACAGATAAATAATCCAATAACCAATCACATTGCGACGTATGAATTTCGTATTTTCCATAATATCTATAGTTTTACCCGAAAATTCAAGTAAAAACAAATAAATATAAAAGATCCTCATATTTTTACAGCAAAATTATTAGTTCACTAGTAAAATTACTTTTAAAGTGCACTAAATACCCCAAAAAAATGTCAATTTTACACTTTTAAGTAAATTTTGAGAGTATATACAAAAATGTACATGTTTTTTCTTGTATTTTCCTTTTGAATTTTTTATTACATCTTAAACTTACATGAAAAGCTATAAATTTTACCGAAATTTCTTTTTCCATGTTAAATATCCTAGAAAAAACAAAATTTACATGATTTATTGTGGTAAATTCACAACGTTATTACATGTAATATTCCTGATTTACCATGGCAAAATTACTGTAATTTTTCACAGTGTACATACAGATCTCAGCCCCTTTAACATTGGTTGGACGTTCATTAAGAAATACACTGAAGAGCAGAGGACCAGGAATGGGACCCTGGGGCACCCTCACCTCAATTGGTTGAGACTTCAAATCCCTAACTCCGTCAGCTGAACACGATCTTTTATTAGATAATAAGAGCTTAGTAACTTGAAAAGAATGCTTAGGATGCCCCCAGAACCTGTGACCCTTTGTGTATGTGTTTTCCGCGTCAAATAGGGGTTGGTATCAGTCCACTGTCTGGAGTTGTGACGATTTACTTCACTGTTCAATGAAAAAGATGATTCTTTCGAAAACTATTGTACAGTAAGTTTCAATCATTGTTGAAAGGCTCGGTTATTAATCCACATAATTCAAAACTATCATTTTAAAGGAATTTGAAGTTCTTAAATATTCTATAAACTGAGAACGGCTTATTCCTAATCCTTAAGATGTCGCATTTCTAAGCACTGCGATATCTTCAATATTGATAACCCGATGAAAAACTTGTTTTTTTATTGTGTACAAAGGCCGTTTCCGTATTTTTTGGATTAATTCCAGCACGTACTTGTGTCGCACATTTTGACCTGCATAATTCTCGTTGAATAGACGAGTTGTAGGTCTTGCGCACCTCCCATTCTCACAGTACAAAGGCACTAACTCCACGCGTTCTTGGACAAAATTAGATCATATTAATTTATTTTGAATTACGATTAAACTAAAAGTAAATTCCACTAAACAATGTAAACGCAGATTAATACCGTACAAAATAAGTGTCTAAAGCTGAAAACAGAAGCAAACAAAGTAGAAAAAAATGACATTAAAAATGAAAGATGAATGTGGCAAAAATAGATGGGACTTGCCTTGGTTACGACAAATTGCGGAATCTTAGGAAGGCACATCGGGAGAGCATTTGAAGCCATTTTATTACACAGGTTGCAATTTATGCAATTTTTGCTTACTGATTAAAAAAAATGCCTTTTGATACGTGTTTCCATAAAGAGTTAAAAGACAATTTGAGTGAGTGATCACAAGACCCATCTTCCTTATTCAAATCTTAAGGTGCTGCGCCCCAGGAATAATTTTAAATCGCCAGACCCGTCATTAAAAAAAGTTGTCCCCCTTTATATGACACTTGACTGATTTTACGGAATTTTATGTAAATCACACAGCAGATATTTGAGGTGACTTGATTCAATTTAAATGCGCTGTATATGCAGTTTCGCGTCAACTCTTTTTCTAAAGCGAGCGATCACGGAATATCGATCATGTGACATCAATTTCTATCGCTTTTAAGCTCGGATTTACGTGAATCTTGACCGACTGACGTGATAAATTCAATCAATCACCCCCTCCACCCCTCTATAACGTAGACAAGGTGTTCGCTCTGGGGGAGGAGGAAAGTCTGTAGAGATAGATTGATCTAACAGACAGGATAGGAAAGCCTTCTGGAGGAAATGGGCTTGTCAGGAAGCCGGAAACAGATCCGGAACTACCTCTTAGGGTCGTACCAGCATTGTGGAAGACACGCGTGCCGACGCCGTCAAGACAACCCCCTAACTTCTATTGCGTACACATGTCTTCTGTGGAATACGAGTATCCAACGAAAATTAATAAACTTAACCTTACGAATACATGGAATTCGTAATAAAATTCAGCATTTTTAACTGTTATAAAAAAATGTTACCAGGAATATCGATGCATTTACATACATTTGGTTCATTACTTAGTGATCGATTTTTTTTAAGCACTAACGGCCAAAATCCTTGAGTACTTGAAATTACCTATTATACAATAGGTTTGTTCATTTTGGCATAGCGTCACCCAGGGAAATGCAGCCGTAAGCATTTCTGTTCGATTTGATGACAAAACGAACAGCAATCAGAAAATCTAAAGCCGGAGTCAATTCAGCGTTGTTTTACGGCCACAGATTGCGTTAAAAAACTTCACGCGGCTAGTTTTTCGGGTTACGACGCTGAGTTCCAAAACGAACAAAGCTAATAGCCATACGAACGATTTTTTAGGCTTGCTTCTGATGTTTTTATTTATTACTATTAATACTATGAATAAGAGAGATATCTGAAGGAGAGGTAACGGAGGCGATAGCTAAAATGAAAATAGGAAAAGCAGCGAGAGTAGATAACATTACGGCGTATATGATCAAATATTTATGATGCGAAGGGATTAAAGAACTCCAAAAAATAATGAACCTCGCAATTAGATCGAAAAGAATGCCAATAGATTGGAACACGGGAATAATCTTGCCCATTTTTAAGAATGGTGATAAAAGAGAATGCAAAAACTATAGGGGAATAACGCTATCAAGTATACCGGGAAAGATATTAGCAAGAATAATGGACACACGAATTCGAGAAATTGTGGAAGACACGATTGAAGATACGCAATATGGATTTAGAGGTGGCAGAAGTACGCAAAACTTAATCTTCATAGTGAGGCAAGCCAGTAAAAAAGTTATTAACAAAAATAAAAAATTACATATATGCTACGTCGACCTAGACAAAACGTTTGATAGGGTAAGGAGAGATGATATATGGAAGTCATTAAAAAAGAGAAAAATCGACGAAGAAACCATAGAAGTCTTAAAATCAATGTACAAGGATAATATAAATATAGTAGGAATAAATAATGAAGAGTCGAAAGAATTTAAAACAGAAATAGGTGTTAAACAAGGATGTGTTCTCAGCCCCATTTTGTTCTCCTGTGTATTAGATGACGCAATAAAGAAGGCAAAACTGAAAATGAAACAACTAAAATTGGGATATTGGAAAATGAAACCCACCAGTATAGCAGAGTTGATGTATGCCGATGATATTGTGGTATTGGCAGAAACTGAAGAAAACCTGCAACATAATATAAACATCTTAAATGAAGAACTTATAAAAATCAATATGAAAATAAATACAGATAAGACAAAGAGTATGATTGTGGCAAAAGAGAAAACAAAACATAACATTAAAATAAACGGACAAATAATTGAACAAGTTAACGAATACAAGTACCTCGGTACGATAATTGCAGCCAATGGATAGATAGACAAAGAAATAGATGAAAGATTGAAGAAGGGTGGAAGAATATATAATACGATGAAAAAGACGTTCCTAGGAAAAAAAGAGGTGCAAAAGAACGTGAAAGTAGACCAATGCTGATGTACAGCTGCGAATCCTGGACGCTGACCGAAAAACATAAATCCAAAATTAATGCCATGGATATGAGATTCCTAAGAAAAGTAGAAAATAAAACGAGAAGAGATAGAATCAGGAATGAGAAAATAAGAGAAGACTTGGGAATGACACCAATACGAACGAAAATAGAAGAAGGACAGCTAAGATGGTATGGACATATTTGTCGAATATCAGAAGAAAGAGTAACTAAGAAAATTTATGAAATTAAATATTTGGGAAACATACAAGAGGAAGACCAAGAAGAACATAGAACGATGAGATAAGGGAAGCATTGACCGAGAAAGAAATGAATTGGCATGAGGCAAGAGAACTGACAAAAGACTGGAAAAAAGTGGAGAGAGAAGATAAGGGCAAGAAATTAACCTCAAACTCGAAATAACCTTACACCTAACGGTAGAAAGGTTTTTAAAGGATTAAAAAAAAAACTATTAATACGACGTTTACTGCCGTAACTCATTTGTCTTTGAATGTAAAATAAAGGAAAACGGATGGATATTTTAATTATTTACCCGATCAAAAAATCGATAGCGTAAGAAATGCTGAGATTCTGGAAAGCATTATCAGATATTTAGTGTCTGTCCAGTGTCTCTGACAGTCGCCGATTAACGCCAATCGTAAATTCTATCCCGGAAATATTAATCCACCCCCCACCCCGCTGGCAAAGCCCCTCTCCTACCCCCTCTCCCCATCCTTCCTCCTTGAAACTCAGCGATATTAAATCCGGTACACGAATTATGGGCAATATCTTCAAGCGTAGTCGCAGATTTTAATTAGTCGCAAGCTGACACTAATTTAAACGTCTTTAAGGAGAGTTCCCGAGATCCGAGAGTCGTTCGTGAGATGTCCCCCACGGTACCGATTCGATGAGGGATCTGAGCGAGACAAAAGCTTGCCGCCGTTAACAATTAACTCAACTCTGATCTGTGACAATAATTATTATAACGATTGCGCGAAATCTCGCGAGAGCAAGGAGGGGCTTGGACTGCTTAGCGTGTGCTGTCTGGAATGGTGCCGGCAGATTTTAATATCGGAAGGTTTACGAGTGACAATTAAAAAGCGCGCCCTCTACGTTATTGGAGAGTAATTATACGATTGCCAGTTAATTGTCGGGAGAGTGCTTTTTCTGTCAGGGCGGGATGTGTCTGGTTTATCGCGATGGTTGTAAAATGTGGTGCTGGCCCTTCAAGGCAGTAGTAACTAATCGAATTGAGGAAGAATATATACAAAATACAGGGTATTCCACGTAACTGGTTCATTAAAAGTTTATGATGTTCTATTATTTATTTATATTTGAGATTTTGGTACCAGTATCTGTTCGATTGGAACTATAAATGCAAAATACCTTAACCAAAACATCACTTCCGGTTGACCGGAAATGGATGTCAACTTTGTTATTTTAAATAGAATGATATAGTTTTTTATTCATTTTTGGATTCTACAACTATAAATACGTCAGTTTTCATTAGCTATTCCTATAGCTACATGTTGCCGTTTTTGAGTTATTTAAGTTTTTCTTTTTTTTTTAGTCATAATCATTGCATCATTGAGAAATTAATATCTCGGTTAATACTGTAAGTATAGACTCCAAATTTCCTATGTTATGAATGTAGATATAACTCTAAGAAACGGTAAGCACATTTTACATTCTAACATACAGGGTGTTCAAAACTGAGGAACAAAGTGACATATTTTCAAATGCAGAAAACTCATTTTTTTTAAATAGGACACCTGTATTTTAATTCGGAATTAGGAAGTAAATATCATCCTCTATCACTTTATATGAGCATTCCCAATACCTATCTTTAATAGATTTTGAGATATGAGCGACTTTTTGTTAAACATACTAAGTAGCCCTATCTTTAAATGTTTGTAGCTGGCTCTGAAATGGATTCACGTCAAATTCATGTATTATTTTTGAATAACCATACAAGAATGTCTGTTCGAATAGTCATTTCTATTAATATTGCGTTGTACGAAAGTGTAATTACAATGATATACATAAGCACTTTTGGTTAGTCAATGAATTTGACATTAATTCCATTCAGAACCAGCTACAAACACGCAAAGATAGGGCTGCTTAGTTTGTTTAACAAAAAATCGTTCATATCTCAAAATCTATTAAAGATAGGTATAGGGAATGCTGATATAAAGTGATAGGGAATGATATTTACTTCTTAATTCCGAATTAAAATACAGGGTGTTCTATTTAAAAAAAAAAAAGAATACTTAGTCTGTTTAACAAAAAGTCGCTCATATCTCAAAATCTATTAAAGATAGGTATAGGGAATGCTCATATAAGGCGATAGGGGATGATATTTACTTCCTAATTCCGAATTAAAATACAGGGTGTCCTATTTAAAAAAATTGAGTTTTCTGCATTTGAAAATATATCACTTTGTTCCTCAGTTTTGAACACCCTGTGTGTTAGAATGTAAAGTGTGCTTACCGTTTCTTAGAGTTATATCTACATTCATAACATAGCAAATTTGAAGTCTCTACTTGCAGTATTAACCGAGATATTAATTTCTCAATGATGCAATGATTATGACTAAAAAAAAAGAAAAACTTAAATAACTCAAAAACGGCAACATGTAGCTATAGGAATAGCTAATGAAACTGACGTATTTATAGTTGTAGAATCCAAAAATGAATAAAAAATTATATCATTCTATTTAAAATAAGAAAGTTGACATCCATTTCCGGTCAACCGGAAGTGATATTTTGGTTAAGGTATTTTACATTTATAGTTCCAATCGAACAGATATACTTTTATACTTACTCACCATTTGTTTCAATTTTTTTCTTAGCACCTAGTAAGTATTTTTTTGCAACTATTTAAAGGTAAAACATCTTTGCACTAATGCACATTTATTAACTACAAATAAATCCCTTTCTCAGTGCAATATTACAATGACATGTAAAATTAATTTTCATTTTGAAAAATACGTGTCACGTAAGTAGTAAAAATTTGAATCATCTGTTAATATAATTATGCATTGTAAATTTATGTAAAAGTACTGTATACGTCATGTAATTCTTTATATATGACAACTTTATTGTTAATTTTTCGAATTTACATACATAAAAACACATTTTTTTAAGGAAATTTTCTTAAAAAAGCCGATATTGACGTTTATTACACCTGAAGATGGCGCTTCGTTCATCGAAACATGTTTTTAAAATTTTGTTTAAAACGCTTTAAAGCTTCAGTTACCGAGGATTTCTGTTTTTTCTGGATGCCGTAGAGCGAAAGTGTTGCATATTCTTGATTATTACTCTGTTACATTATCCATAGATAATGAATAAATATGAAATAGTCTTCATTTGTGTCGTTAAGACGTGCTGGCATTTTAACAATATTTTAAATTAAATTTCACACAAATCATCTAATAACGTTTCAAATCAGTTTTTTTTTCCTCTATATTTACCTGTTACTTTAGGTGTGCCACAGGGCTCGATTTTGGGTCCTGTATTGTTTTTAATTTTTATTAATGACATCGTTGACTTCATTAATTATTGGATCGATGATTTACATCCAATAGATTGCACCTAAATCTTTCAAGGACTAATTATATGTTCGTTCACAGGGCGAGATCTAAATTAAGCTTGGATGTCAATGTTTCTGTTAACAACTTTTCTTTATCGCCTAGGAGGCTAAGGAAGCAGGCACCATCCATAGTGGGCGTCAGGCTCTGTAAAATCCTGATACAATCTTTAAAATTATGTACCGAAGAAAACGTATTAAAACTAAAAAAGTTACCAATGCAAAATTGTGTATATTTCATGGACGAATTTGTATCTATACTTGACCTGCTTAACATACTGTATAGTATCGACCTGAGCTAATTAATATTATTATTGCACTTATTTCTAGGGTTCACTAATAATACGGCAGAAAAAAGGGTACTCCAATAATGCCTCATTTATTTTGAAAAAACAATAATTTATTGTACGTCAAACTACAAATACAGGGTGTTTTAAAACATCGTTTAAAGATTTTAAGAGCTTATGTCCACAAATTAACTGTATACGAGATAACAGCGATTTTATCGTAATTGCAGAATAAGTTTGCTTTAGCGGTTTTTATTAAGATGTTATTGCATTTTACCATAAAATAGATTATAACTAAAGAAGATGTTCAAAATGACGTCCTTCCATTTCGACACAGGATATACATCTGCTTTCAAAGGAAGCGCGCACTCTTTCAAAAACCAAGGGTTTTTCTCGTATTATCTGGCAACAGTGTTCTATTTGTTGCCGCAACTCTGGAAGATCGTTTACCAGTGTTGCGTACACTAAACTTTTCAAATAACCCCAGATACTAAAGTCCAACGGGTTTACATCGGGAGACCTTGGAAGCCAAGCAATGGGACCTGCTCGCCCTATCCATCTCCCAGGAAATTCATTGTTAAGATGTTCCCTAACAGCACGCGTAAAGTGCGGTAGAGCTCCATCTTGCATAAACCAGAGGTTCAGTTTTAGATTTATAGGTAAATCTTCCAAAAGTTCAGGTAAAGTATTGTCCAAGAACTCGAGGTATGCAGGACCTGTTAAGAGTTGTGGCAAAACAATCGGTTCTAACAACGGTTCCCCTATCATGCCTAACCAGATGTTTAGAGAGAAACGTTGCTGGTGCCTGGCTTCAACGGTAGCATGAGGATTCTCGTCACACCAAACGTGATTGTTGCGGAAATTAAATATTCCATTTTTAGTAAAACCAGCTTCATCAGTGAAAAGGATGTTATCAGCGAAATCTGGCCGATCAGCAGCTGTTCGCAAAAACCACTCACAGAAGGCCCTTCTCGCTTGATAATCCGGAGCAGTAAGGGCTAGTACCCGTTGGATATGGTAGGGGTATAGGAGTTGCTCATGAAGAGTTCTCCAAACAAGATTGCTGCTTACACCCACTTGAGTTGAAATTCTTCTAACACTAGATTCGGGATTCACATCAATAATATACAAAATTCGATCTTCTATCTGTGGAGTACATGCTATTCTCTGCCGTTCAGTATCAGAAGACCGCTTCTCAAACGAACCAGTTTCTCTTAGTCATTGAAACACCGTCTGAAACATCACATGCGAAGGCAATTGGCGATCAGGAAACTTTTCAGCATAGAAGCGACGTGCTTGTAAAGAATTCCCATTAGCACCATCGTACATGAACACCATATCGCTCATTTCAGCATTAGAATACGCAACGATTGTAATTGCTACAAATTGCACAAAACGTCAAATTAAACTGTCATAAAACAATCGCATGATAAGCACCTGTTTACTGGGATATATTATATCCATGTACTACTAGGAACACTCGCTGTTATCTCGTAAACGGTTGATTTGCGGACATATGTTTATTATGACTTTTAACCTTATTTTCGACTGTACCACATGCCCTCAAAATCTTTAAACGATGTTTCAAAACACCCTATATATACCAAATTAAATAAAGTTAATTAAAGACAAAAAAATGTCAAGCCTTTACGTTGATTTTAGCAAAATTCGGTCCTCAAACATTATGACACTCCCTCCCTAGATTAGTAGGTTTGATTGAATCTTACTACACGCTGTGTTATTTTAACGTTCCTTATCTCGAAAAGGGGCTTTGTCTAACCGCGTGCGGCAAAGTAACAAGTTCATTAATCGAACTACAACAGGAGGGTGAAAAGCACGATGCGATATCAACACAAAGCACCTTCATACTTGAGAGATAAACTAATTAAATAAAGCGTACAGACGACCTAAAGATACTCTTTTTTTTGCGATTCCAGTCCAAAGAAAAAAAAAACATCGATTTAGGCGAGTAGCGATAAAGATCGTAAAGGACAGAGATGTATCGTGTTAGTTAGATAAAAAAAAGCGGGATAGAACTATACCGGGTTTTCATGCGGAATGTTGGAGGGTGCACAAAGTCAGCTGTAATTTATTTTCGTGAAGTAACCAGGTGTGAACATCGGCAATAGAGATGTTAAGATAGTTTGTGTGTAAGGCCTATTTTATCTGTTGTATTGTGTCATCGGCCGTGTTGAATCTGTTTTCTGTCCTGATGGGTTTAAATCCTCTGCTAGGTTGTGGGGAGAGGCTTTGAATCCTTGTATTTAATGGCTAATAAAATACATCTGCTCTGAAAGTATGATGTGTTAATACTTTTTTTCACAATAATGTGACGTTTGTATCATTCAATTAATTTGACAATTGTTTTAAATTTATTTTGGGGAGATAAACAATATTCGTTTTAGAATTTTAATTATCTATCTTTATAATTTGACTTTTTAATTAAATAAAAAAGGTGTTCATAAAATTGCGCTACGGTTTTCTTATATTGCCTAGACCAGGGGTCGGCAAACTTTTTTAGGACAGGGCCAAATCGTAACGAAAATTAAGTTCAGCGGCCAAGTTGTAAACTCTAACGTGTATATTTTTTACTAAGTGTTCCTCTGTGTTTTATTGAACCGAAAACAATGTACCAAAAAGTTTCCGTCGTATCATACAGGGTGTTTAAAAATTACCGACTTGTCAAAGAATCTTAAAGTTACAAAACTTATTTTTTTTTACAAAAACACCCAGTACATTCTTATATTTTTCTGCAACATTCCCTATAGGCTTCAGTGGTTTTATTTTAAATTATTCCTATTATTTATTAACTTTTCCAAATGGTCAAATAATTTTTACCTGGTGGATTATAAATAACATTACAATTAATTATTATTGCTAGTAAATATTACAATAATCATTGTTTTTCTATATGTTAGTACCTAGAAAAGTACGCAATATATAAACCAAACAGTAAATATTAAATATTAAAAGTTTATATTCATCTGGTTCGCATTTTGCAAAATGAGGCAAAATGCGAACAAAAAGTTAATAAAGCGTTTGTGTGATATAAGAATTTGCAGAGGATTGAAATAGCTACATAATGGAATCTTTGCAGACGATGTGGTAATAATAACAGACAGTGAAAAACGAAGAAAATTTGAACATATGGAAAGGAAACATGGAGGAAGAGGGCATGACAATAAACATAGAAAAAGCTAAAATCCTCGGAAACCAGAATGTTGAAACTAAAATTGAAATAAATGACACTAAAATAGAGCAAATGAGAAATTTAAATATTTAAGAGTAACATTGGCAGAAACAGGAAAACAAGATGCCGGAATAAACGATTGATAAAACAATCAAGTACTTACGCAATAAACCAAAAATTTATCAATAAAAAAGACAAACCTATAGTAGTGTTATGAAGAAAGCTAAGAAAAATAAGATTCCACTATTTTAGGGCATTTGGAAACACATCTCAGTAGTTCAATACCTGCTACTTCTGGAAGATTTGGGCACCTTGAAAACATCTGACCAGAAAATTTTGAAGTAAAATAGGATCCATTTTTAGAAATTCTAAATCATAAGAGATGAACTGCGACATATTTTTTGTAATACTTCAACGAATGTTAATATCTTTTTATTTAAAATAATTTGAAGGGACGAAAGTTCAGTTGAGAGGGCATAAGAAACAGAAGCAATAATTACTATTAATGGACGGAACGATTGTAGAAATTCTTTCTCATTTAAAAAAAAATATTAATAATTTCTCTGAGTTCCAAAAATCTCAATAAAACTTTTCCACTATGCACCATCGAACTGGCGATGGTTAACTCGCGAGAGCCAATAAAGTTAACCACTGCCACAACTGGTTCAATAATGCAAAATAGATAGAGGTGTTTGATGAATTATGCAATGACTTATTTGAAAGCTTTGCACAAAACAAAAATACTTGGGCAGTATCAACAATGACTGTTGACTCATCAACAACTAACAAAAACCACTAGACATTTTTTGCCTTCTCCATTATGAAGCGTATTGTGATATTCTCAATTTATCTGATAGTCGCTTGAGCTGAGAGGTCAACAGAAAAACAAACCCTCTTTCTTTGAGCACACTTCTTCAGCTTTATCGCAAATCTATTCATGAATATTTCAAATTTAATTCTAAATAAGGTTAGAAATATGATTGCGAAGTACGCCGAAAGCGTTCATAGTAAATGAATTAATCGAACTTATTTACCGCGACATCAGTTGACTATCAGTCGGTGAATAGTAGATGTAGATATCTCCCAGTACAATAATTTTCGTAAACCGTTATTGTACGTGAGAAAAACTATCGGCAATAGCTAAATTAACTGCTTGGTACTTACAATTTGCGCGGGCCGGATTAAAATACGCAGCGGGCCGGATTTGGGCCGCGGGCCGTAGTTTGACGACCCCTGGCCTAGACTATAAAATCAATTTTCCTTGCTTTACAAATCGGTACGCTTTTATAATTTAAATTTTCGGGCAAAATATATTTACATATAAATTCCCTAGCCTTCCAACCTTTGCGTTCAGATTATACACTGCCCCAACATCCACCTTATTGAAATATAATTGGCCAGTTCAGTTTTATCAATATCACGCGGTAGTTAAAGACCTGAGTTGCCCCATCATCAAGGCTCCTTTCCTCATCCTGTGTGAAATAACGGGAAGCACAAAGCTTTACGGCAATAAAATGTATGTTGAACGTCGTACTTTGCACGTGATCGCGTCAGAACCGAGGTAATCTATGTCCTAAGTCACGTGTCCACGTCGTAGATTAAAGTTTCGGGGTTGTGGGTCGATTTAAATTGCCAAAATCGTACGTATATAGCGTGAAAAATTACTTACTGATGTCGAAATATGTGGTAAAGGCTAATAACAATAAATAATTCCATTGTTGTATATTGTAATAAATGCGCTTGTAAGGTGCCTGTAAAAAAATCCTTACAAAAACCCATCACATATTCCTTAACTAAAAAAAAACACAATTGAAACACTGTAAATACTCCTCTATAGGCAAATAAATTATAATATACAGGGTATAGGAAAAATAAGTGAAAATATTTAAAAGGCGTATACCACTCAACAATATAAGAAAAAAATTTAAAATGAAAAAAAGTTGTAAAACGCTTCGTTTTTAAACTACAGGGTGTTAAAGTCATCCTGAAACACATTTGCTTTAATAGCTTCATTATTATTTCTGTGAATCGGTCAAAATTAATTAAATCTTTTTTGAATATTAGTTATATTAATATAATATGCATAAAATATATTATAGAAAATATATTAGGAAAACATTTAAAAAATATATATGTTATGTAGCATTAATAATATTTTATTGCAAATGTTTTTTCAATATATTTTTCATAACTCTGCAAGAATATTTTGCTTTGTATTTCTGTAAATATTTATTTCATATAAAAAAAAAGATTGAATTTTTGCTTTTGTACATTTGGTGCGCAGGACGAATAATATAAAATGGGTAGAGATTAAATTAGATAATACATATCTAATATGATTTAATTAGTATCTAAGTTGAGCGCTGTAACTTTTCTATTAATATATCTGCGTTTTGTATTATATTATTTGTAATATTTGTAAGTTGCGAACGTCAACACAACACCTCTATTCATTACGGTGCCGGTGTTATATGATTTAGTATTGTTTATGCGTCTATGGATTAGGTACATAGAATACATACGCGCACGTGCGTATCATCAACATTTTCATTCGTTTCTCCGTTACATGTTATAGTTTATAATAGTATACGATTAGGGCAGATTAGGGTTAACTGTGTAATTAATTGTTGCGGGGTGTGTTTTAGTTTTTGTGGTGACTACGAGGTAAGCAAAACTTTGAACATGTCATGGCATTTATAAGATAATTGGAATGCTCAATATCGCTATGCACAGAAATCGTTTAATAATATAATTGTAGGAATTTTATGCATCATACATGTACTGCATCTACCAGATAAATTGCTAGTTGATTTGCTTAAGAGATTCATCTCGGTAGAGAAGCGTCATAACCTCGAATTGAGGTTAGAATACGTTGTGTTGTTTTATTGTTTGTACGTAGAATGTTTTCAAAGGTTATGAAATAAAGTAAAAATAAGTATCGTAAGTATTAGAATATAGCTACCACTCCAATTATTGAAAATGCTCCAAATGTATTTGTAGGTGTTGGTAATGTTGTACGATGTTTTATTCATGGTATGATCTAATGCAAGTGGCATTGTTTTAGAGGCCACAAGGAAACGCCATGAGAGCGCCACTACCGAAGATATGAAAAAGCCATAAGGTTGTACCTGGCACCAGCCAAGACTAGACTTAAAAATGAGTATTTTTCATTTTTTATTGGCTTATTCAAATAAAATGATAATAAATACGTTTGTTTTTTATTTAGAACACTTCAATTAAAAAATAGTGATTAATTTGATAAACCTTCATATGCCTTAAAAGATGCCAGAATTATTGATTATTAATTTGTATGGTGAGTGTAAAAAAACAAGTTCTTGCCTTTTAGACAACTCTATGTATGTTTCAACTTTTCGTTATCGACGTTATACATTCTAAATAACCAAAGAACAATTTTAGTTCATTTTGACAAATTAAATAGATTGTATAAAAGAATTTTCATATAAATATTTTACAAATATTTTAGAAAAAAATATAGCGCTTACATTAATTTTAAAATATGGAATAAATATTTTAATTGAATATTTTATTTATATTTAGAAAAAAATATGAAAAATATATTCAAAAACCTCTCACGAAAAATATTTATAAAATATATTTTTAAAAATATCTATGTAATATTTCTGGCTGTTAGGGCAGTAATAATTCTCACGTTCAAGGCATTGCTTTGTTAAAGAAACAATCGGAATATTAAAAATACTTCATAGGTACTTTGCGATATACAGGGTGTCTCAAAAAGATGTGCACATATTTTAAAGGCGAATAGTATTTATCGATCTAAGAAAAAAAGGACTTATAAACATATGTCGTAAACGCTTCATTTCCGAGCTACAAAGTGTTCTAACCATCGATTGATAAATTTTCTTTAATAACTTCATTGCTGTTTATGACGATAGAACGAAATATGGTATGCCGTATAGAGTCTCTTTTCCAACACATTGATATATTAAGGAAAAAACGATTAAAATACCACAAATACGTGTTTATGCGTACATTGAAATATACAAGGTGACTGATAAATATGGGAATATATTGCAAAAACAAATGGTGCTCGTTCAGATAATAAAAGTGTCCCTATGGATGTAGATCTTAAAATATTTCATTAGAAAGATATAAGGTGTTAAAAGACTTTATATAATAAATCGCTTTTTTTTCAGATACTATTTGAATTAAATTTACTACCTTTATTATTAATATTTCACCGCAATTTATAGCCAATTTTCTTTTATAATTGATCAAAACAAATTTTAAATTCAAACGTAAATATTAAATGCGTTCTTCAATTGACAAATTTTCTTCAGTGCTATTCTTGCAGATCGAATGAAATTTGGTATTCCGAATCAAATCTGTAACCTTAACACATTAACATATTAAGAAAAACAATTAAAATGGCACAAATATCTGTTTATAGGAATAATGAAATATACAGGGTGTCTAGTAAATAGTGGAAGATATTGTAAAAGCAAATAGCAGTCGTTCAGATAAGGAAAAATCTTCCTATGAACATAGGTCATAAAACGCTTCGTTACAAAGATATAGGGTGTCAAAGATTTTATATAATAAATCGTTTTTTTTTTCTTAGAATTAAATTTTCTTTATTCCATTTATTAACTTCAAAAATATTTCACCCCTAATTCATCGCCAATTTTCATTCATAACCCATCAAAACAGATTTTAAATTCAAACTTAAACATCGAAACGCATTACTCGTTACTAAAGACGGTTATACAGAAGAAAGAAATTAATTTTTCCATCTGCCCGTATCGCTATAAGGTGCCGCTAACCTCCATTTCCAATCAATAATGGCTGGTAACGGCTTGCGACGATAAAGGTTTCGCTTGACGCTTTCGCGATAGCGAATGTGACAGACGATATCTTTGCCTGGTCGTTTCGATTAAAATATTAAATTGCCTCTGCCTACGCCGGATATTTTCAAATGGAACATATCCACTTTTATCGCTCGCAATAAAACGGAGGAAAAAGATAGTTTGGCTTTGTGTCTAACAATAAACCGTAAACTGTAGGAATGAGTAAAAAACATTGGTTGTCAAGCTAATTTTACGATAATATAGCGAAGGAATGGTATTAAATTCAAGCATAACTATCGTTTTTGCACAATATACAGGGTGTATCAGATATAGAGGTAAATATAATAATATGAAGCAGCTGTAATCATATACGATCAAAAAGTCTTAATGCACAGGGGGTCTATTTGTAAGCATTAACGAGAAAAAAAATATTTTGCAAATGCCGTGGGCTAGAGCCGCACCTGTGCCCAACCTAAATGCTGTGCCGAATATACCCCCACATACCACTATCATTCAGCCATTACCGCTGTTAGTTTTGTGTGGATCGCCGCTTGGAGTGCAAGCCACTTCGAACATTTTATTTAAATTCTTCCCATCTCGAAAAAATTATTCTTTTCAGGACCATCATGATTTCATATAAAGAAAATCGAAGCTTCATGCATCGGGAATGTATAGATTCATTTTCGCGCGACATCATAGTAAAAAGGCGTGTTTGAAAATTTTCTGCATCTACATTTATTTCTATGTAATTCGATTCAATTCATTTTGCGTTATTTGATTAAATAAATCCAAAAGAAATAAATCAGATTCATGTGGTACCGTTTATTAACAACTAACTCTCGATTCGACAAAGCAAAAGAAAAATATTTACGTTTTTTGTAACTACTGAAGTCGCATATCCGGTGAAACTCGAACGTCTTATCACGATATTAAAAATAATACTTCGTAGACTGCTCTTAACAAATAAGGAATGTTTATTTTATAAAAAGAAGAATTTTAAAATGCCTCAGTTTTGCTATTTTTACAAGGGCACAGTGGCCGATTGGCCTTTATTTATTCAGAATGATGCTAAATGAACTTACGGCATACCATTAAGAATAATACTAAATGAGTGCAATGTATTTATACATAATACCACGTTTAGCGGGTGCTTAACATGACGTTTCCTTGCATCAGGCCCGGACTAAAGAATTTTTGGCTCTAAATTTTACTTTTTTTAATTTTTTAATGATGAAATCCGGTTTCGGCGGGTTTGTGCTTTATATGTCGTGTAGTTAACACCCAAGCAAAATTTACTTTTTTATTTGATACACCCTGTATACAGGGTGTTAGGTAAACATGCGGCAAAAATTCAAGAGGTTATTCCTTGGTCTATTCTAAGAATATTTTGTCCTATGATGATTTTTGAAAAACGCCTTTGTTTCGAAGATGCAGGGCGAACAAGATTTGCGAAAATAACAACATTTTATTATCAAAAAGTACATGTAAAGTTGCTCAATCTACAATAAATGTTCGAAATGGCTTCCTCCAGCCTGGATACAACCATTCAATCTTCTCGTCATTGACTGTCGAACTCTTTCAAACACACCAGGGTCGTTTCTAATTGACTTACACCCAGCAATTATCCGATTTCGCAAATCTTCCAAATTCTCCACTGGAGTAGCGTAAACTATAGACTTCAGAGATCCCCAGAAGAAGTAATCTAGGGGGTTTAAATCTGGCGATCGAGCAGGCCATGCGTATGGCCCACCTCGACCAATCCAGCGATTTTCGTATGTTGCTGTTAAAAAATTACCAGCAACTAAACTGAAATGTGGTGGTGCACCATCATGCATAATCCACATTGCAATGCTTGTCGCGTATGGTACATCCTCCAGAAACTTAGGCAGCGTTGCTTCCAAAAACTTGCGATACACCACGCCAGTAAGTCTTCCTGTTCAAAATACCGGTCCAATTAGATAGTCACCCACAATTCCAAGCCAAACATTCAACGAGAACTGATGTTGAAAACGATCTTCAAATACCTCATGCGGATTTTCATCTGCCCACACATGGTTATTATGAAAATTCCTTATTGCATTTCTTGAGAAACCAGCTTCATCGGTAAAAAGAATCTGTGTCAGGAAGAGAGGGATGCAAATTAATGTTTGCAATACCCATTGGCATAATGCAATACGTGGAGGAAAATCAGCAGGTAGTAGTGCCTGAACGCGTTGAATGTGGTATGGATACAACAAATTGTCCTAAAGAATTTTCCAAACTGTCCAATGACTTACATTCCAAGTATTTGCAATTTTTCGCGTAGAACTACCAGGATCTTCCCCTATCATCTCCAGCAGATTCTGTTCCAATTGTACCTTTCTTGCAGTGATTGATCTTCCTGGCCCTCCACTTCGTTTCATTGAGCCTGTTTCACGAAGACGTCGATGAATGTTTTCGAAGATTTTTCGGTCGGGGACATTACGGGCAGAAAATCGCTCAATGTACAATCGTCTAGCTTCTAATGAGTTGCCATCAGCAAGTCCATACATGAAATCAGTCATCGGCTTTCGTATACATCATGATAGAGGATTTCACTATATATTAAAGACATGTCAAACAGCCAAACGTCACTCAATCTAAACAAATACGACCAATGAGACGTATTCAAATGAAATCCACTGCTAGATAAGACAGCCGTTTCATGTGATCGAGATTGAAAAAATAACAACGCATTGTAAACAATTTTTTGTACTTGATAAACTCATTGGCGTACACCATACTTTTATTTACATTAATAATTTCAGCGAATATCGAATATGGTTGTCGCAAATTTTGTTCGCCCTGTATCTTCGAAACAAAGGGGTTTTTCAAAAATCATCACAGGACAAAATATTCTTAGAATAAGCCAAGGAATGTTTGTTGCATGTTTATCTAACACCCTGTATATATGCATGATTTAACATATCATAGCAATATATACGTATACATATATTGCTATGATTAAACCTGAGAAAGAACTGTTTAACATTGATCTGCCCTGACCTCCTTACATAGAACTCCTAACCTTTCAATTAACAATGAAATCGACTCAAAATAAACCACCCACCTACCGACAAAATTTCTAAATAATCATCCCCAAACTAAGGGGATACCTCTTCAGCGATCCTTCTGCCAGCACCTGACACAAATTTTACTTAAACAAACAAGACATACATAGACAGATAGGAACAATGGGGCGTCTTTAATTCAGTAGTCTTCCATTCACTGACGGATCCTCGGGCAGGCGATTGCTGGTATGTATTATTTTTCATTCCCTAGATGGCCAGGAAGAAGAGCATTTCGTTGTTTATCTGTGAATGCACATCCTGTTTTACAACCGTTTCTTTCATTCTTCGAATGAGATGGCATGATGTACGCGCACGACGTAGTACAAGACGTGTTAAACTATGTGAGTGCCGATGACGCTTTTTAAACTAAAAGGGATGTCTTAATGTGAGCTCTTCTATTTGGAGATTAAATATACAGATTGTGTATATACCGGTCTTTTTTTTTTCATTACTAGAATAAGGACGCTGGGTGGTACAGTTTTCTAGGGCGTGTTAGTCAGCCGAGCGTCGATCAGGTATATGCAGTAGAGATGAGTTGCTACGAAGCAAATTGCTATCTTGTAGCAGCTATTCAATATCAAAAGAAATGGAAGTATCAATTAAACAACACTGCGTAGGCTTTCACGGCCGGTGTATACTATAATAACAGCATCTTGCGGTTTCGCCGTGTTGTCAAAAACTTTCGCTCGACGTCTTCGCTGTTTCATACTGACAGCTTCTTCAGGGTTAACTGAACTCCCCAGTGACTAAAATTTTCTTGGTAATTTAGAATGTATAACGTCGATAACGAAAAGTTGAAACATTCACAGAGTTATCTAAAAGGCAAGAACTTGTTTTTTCACACTCACCATACAAATTAATAATCAATAATTCTGGCATCTTTTAAGGCATACTGAAGGTTTATCAAGTTAATCACTATTTTTTAATTGAATGTTCTAATAAAAAACAAACGTATTTATTTATCATTTTATTTGAATAAGCCAATAAAAATGAAAAATAATCATTTTAAGTCTAGCCTTGGCTGGTGCCAGGTACAACCCCATGGCTTTTCTTATATCTTCGGTAGTGGCGCTCTCATGGCGTTCCTTGCGGCCTCTAAAAACATGCCAATTGTATTAGATCATACCATAATAAAACATCGTACAACATTATCAACACCTACTAATACATTTGGAGCATTTACATAATTGGAGTGGTAGCTACATTCTAATACTTACGAACTTATTTTTACTTTATTTCATTAATATTCGAAAACATTCTACGTTACAAACAATAAAACAACACAACGTATTCTAACTCTATATTTAGGTTATGACGCTTATCTACCGAGATGAATCTCTTAAGCAAATCAACTAGCAATTTATCTGTAGATGTAGTACATATATGATGCATAAAATTCCTACAATTATATTATTAACGATTTCTGTACTAGCGATATTGGCAGCTTCCAATTATCTTCTATAAATCCATGACATGTTCAAGTTTTGCTTCCTCGTAGTCACCACAAAACTAAAACACACCCCGCAACAATTAATTACACAGTTAACCCTAATCTGCCCTAATCGTATACTATTATTAAACTATAACATGTAACGGACAAACGAATGAAAAACGTTGATGATACGCACGTGCGCGTATGCATTCTATGTACCTAATCCATAACGCATAAACAATACGAAATCATATAACACCGGCACCGTAATGAATAGAGGTGTTGTGTTGACGTTCGCAACTTACAAATTACAAAAATATAATACAAAACGCGTTATATATAATAGAAAAGTTACAGCGCTTAACTTAGATACTAATTAAATCATATTAGATATATATTATCTTATTTAATCTTTAAACTATCATTTTAAATAGGTACATACCTACTTAATATGTATGCATATTTTACCCATTTTATATTATTCGTCCTACGCACCAAATGTACAAAAGCAAAAATTCAATCTTTTTTTTTTATATGAAATAAATATTTACAGAAATACAAAGCAAAATATTCTTGCAGAGTTATGAGAAATATAATGAGAAAACATTTGCAATAAAATATTATTAATGCTACATAACATATATATTTTAAAAGTTTTCTAATATATTTATGCATATTATATTAATATAACTAATATTCAAGAAAGATTAATATTTTTTAAATATTTATAAAATTGTAAAACAAATATAAAACGTGTAAGATACTCCAAAAATATGAGAGTAAATAACAAAATGAAACTCTAAAAAAGGACAATGACGAAATAAACGAAAAAAGACACTTGCAAAACAGTACATAAATATATTTAACTAAAACATCGACTGAAATATGAATATAAAATATATGTTCATCTTAAAAATTTCCTTTGAATTTCCATATCCCAAATTCATGAAGCTCCACTCCCGACAATTACACATTATAAAAGCGTGTCAATCGCAGATGCAAACCTAAAAACAGCCAAGGGTACGCCGGAAATCATAAACTGTGACTACTTTTATCTATAGTGTCGAACAATAACTAATTGGTTCTTGGTTGGATGCGTGGTGGGTATTTTTAGAAGCGCGACTACTTAAAATCTAAAATTAAAATCCCCTCTGGCTAGATATTCGCGATCGTTGGCAATTGTTTTCTCAGTCAGGAACGCAGCCGACTTAATTTTAGGATAATAATTGGTTAGAACCGAGTTTTCCTTCGGTATTCTGTGAGAGATCCAGAAGGAGTTTATTTTAGAAATGAAATATGGTTAATATTCGTTGTGATTGTTTGAGATTCTGATTAAAACATAAATAGTTTAAATTGATTTTAAATTTAGCGTATTTATTTTAATATTTAATATAATTTATCAGATTGTCAGAAAACCGTAAGCATGTTGATTCAAGAGGTTTTTTTTTCTTCTTTTCTTATAACATTTATTCGTTTTAGACTTAAGCGTAAACACAACAAAATACCGTGATCATTTTTAATCGAAATGAAAATGAATTATCTCCAAAAACCCATGCACTAAGAGAGCATTTGCCGTTAGAATGTTGTAAATCCAAGTAGTATTGGGGGAATTAGTCGCAGTGACCATCCTAGCACTCTAGCGTCATAAAAGTCTAAAGAAATCGTCATTTCAATGGCGATGACTCCTATCAGATGTTGTTCTAGTAAAATATACCAGATTGTATGTACGATCGTAGTTTCCAGCCTATTTTTGCGAAAATATTATCTATTACTGGAATGAAATAGGAGATGCGCCATCTATGCGACAATTTCTCTACTACACATAAGTATATTTGCTCATCTGCTATACTATATGTGGAGAAAACTACTATATGAAAATAAAATGCGATATTTATTTTTACTTCCATGTAAATATTTAGTTAAATTGATAACTACTACGCTAGCTTCAAATAAATCGACTTACCAAATTATTTGTTTGATTGAATACAGGAATATTTTTAATATTCCTAAATCAAGTAATAATTTAGTAACTGTAACCAAATGCATGGAAAAATGGTTGAAAACAACAAGATCGTTTTCCCGTGTATAACAGTTTTAAAAACCTTCAAACACTATATACTACTGTAAAGTTCCTTGGCTTATAAGTAAATCAGCATTAACTGAAAAGATTCTAATTGTCTCTGAAATTTCTTTAACCTCGCGCGAAAAATATTCACTTTTGTTCATTATTGTTTGTGTATCTGAGAGTTATGCACGTGGGAACATGAATAAAACTAAAATACTTCTGCGTAAAAAAGCACTCGGCTTGAATACAGGTGCTTGCATTTTCCGTTAAGAGGCAAAAGTTTTAAATCAATGTATACATACGTGTCTACGCAAATAAACCAAAACGTCCGGCTTTTTTTATTTAAAATACTGTTTATAATTCAATAATATGTATAACGAATTTAAAAGAAATTGTAAAATAGTGTTGAAATAAACTAATATGTTGTTAAATATGTACATGATAATAAAATATAATATGTAATGTGTATGTCTTACTTAAACAGAAGTTATAAAGACATTATAAAATATTCATCAAAACTAAGGTGCATTCCATTTAATTACGGTTACTTTTCGTCGAAAAGCATGTACTTAAGAAGAAAATAGTCTTCCGGCAAAACAGCACGCTACATTCAATTAAAATCAACACTTTTCTGAGAAAAAGTATTGTTTTTGTTGAGCATGATAAAAACCAAAAGTTATAAAACTGTTTATTTAATGCAATTTCTTTTCTCGGTGCAGCAAATTATTTCAATTCTCTGAGGTATTGAAGGAAATTAATGTATTAACCACAGAAGAAAGCTTATCAACGTTGTTTTAAGAAATCGTAAAAAACAAATAATTTGCGAGATGTTTTTAATATTTAATGTTTTAATAGCATTTGTTCTTTACGCCACGCCATTTCGATTAGATTTGATCGAAAGTTATTGAAACCATCTATAGAACAGAAGTATATGAAACAACTTTCTTTGTCGTTGTATGCATATAAATTTTATTTTTAATTTTATGATTATAAAGACAAATTATCTCTACTGAACACCATACATCAAAATACTATTATAATAATATCAATACTAGAATTTTAGTGAATACTTACAATAAAACTTGTCGTTAGAATCTTGTAGATCTTCATCAAATCATTGAGAGGAGAAGGTAAGCGCATGTTATAGAAAACTAAAGAACTATACCTCCATTTACAGTATTCTGTGTAATGAATAGAAAACAATTGATTTTGAACTAATTGAAGACCCGAGTAGATAAAGGTGTTATGTTACAAAATCAAACTTTTTCAGAAATTAAGTTGTTTTATGTAATTTTTCTCAAAAGTATTGTAACATAACCCCTTCATACCTTGACAAGACTCTAGTGTTCGTGAATTTCTAGAATTTTCGATGGTGCTATGTGAAAGATGGGTACTAAAAACACCTTGATTCATGCAAAAAAGACAGTTTTTAATATGCGATATAGCATCTTCATCCACTCGTATCTTCAATTGTAAGTATTAGTATCTGGGAAGTACCATATTGGGGTGTTCTGTGATCTAAGTCGTGCTTCTGATTGTGTAGATCATGACTTAATTATTAACTAAATTGGGCTGGTGTGGTATAATAGATGTTATGGTCAGATGGTTTGAAACATATCTGAAAGGTAGAACTCAGTTTGTGTCTATTTAACGTCAAGCTAACCATAGTAGAAATTGTGTTAAATTATCAAATTTAAATGTTGAGAGTGGAGTTTCCACATGGTAGTATTCTGGACCCTATCTTATTTTTGATTTTTATAAATGATGTTATAGAGTTTGTGTCAAATTATAATGTACTTATATGTATGCGGATGATACAAGTGCTGTAAGTCATGTTTAACAAAATAATCACTTAGAAAAACTAAAAGCGACAACATAGCAAATATCCATGACTTTTCTGTACGTCTATTAAGTCTGTTGTCAATTATTTACGTCAAATGACAGGTATGACAGATATTGACGGATTTAATTTGTGCTTTCGTTTTGTGTGTTTGTACATTTAAACTTGAAATTTACATTAATTATGCAGTAAGTAATAATTAGTTAAATATTAAGATGAATAATAATGATAACGTGAAAAAACACTTCTAGAAAAAGAGCAAAAAATTTTAAAAAAAAATTGAAATTTTAAAATATGAGTCAAGAGATAACGCGTACAGGCATATCCACTATCCCCCAAGCAGAATCCCTCCTCTTGTGTTTTCTTCAAATTCTCTTTTTATTACGCTATTCGGAAATATGCGTGAGCCATGAATACTTCCACGCCATCACGTTATAATATCACAAATTTCATAGCGCTGACCACATATCACCTGGACGTTTAAAGAATAAAATCCTTTTCTATTAAAATAAAGCCTAGGATTTCGCTCGTCCGGATTTTTAATTCTTATGTGAGTGCAATTCATACAGCCCACAACTCCTGGAAAATATCTAACAGCCTAAAATTTTTCTTTTAATAATATGTTATTTTCGGGTCATTTTATAAATTGCGGCCTTAGACGTACCAAGGCAGTGGAACTTTTAAAACAATATTGCGTACGGCGCACTGTGAAACACCGTGGAGATCCCTTAAAGGTGAAACCGGAAAATGTAGAAAAATGGCCTAATTTTAATACAACTTTTTTAAAAAATACCCACTTCAAACTGAAAACTGCCTTTAGCAAAAAATCTTAGACTAATAAAGAACTGAAGTTCTACGCTGATGTCCACTACTCTGTTATAAACAGAATTGAAATCTTCGCGTATCAAATCTATCACGTAATATGCTGCACAGTGGTCCAGAAACGCGCTTTTGCGGAAATAAATCTATAACTTTTGATAGAATTGGAATTTTTTAATAATTTTTTCAGGATAATGAGATTAAATATAGGCGATTTGAATTGTATAAAAGAAAAAAAGATTAAGCATAAAATCACGACGTAATTATTGGCGGAAATACATAAATTATTCAAATAATGTTAGGTATTGCAGTTTCTATTCATTATGTTTTTTTTCAACTATTTTAGTAAAATATAGATATGTATTATAATATTAACAATAATAATAGCAATGATAATAATACAAAATGGGAAAATATTCAGAAAATGAGAAAATATTCAGAAGAATTATTATAACCGTTTGCCATGCTTAAAAATGTTTTAACATTATTATAAACAAACAGAAATGGTTAGATACTTTTTAATAATACACAACTGAACTAAGGTACTAGCGATATTGCCATCATTGCTGGTTCCTGAACTTTGCTGCACAAAATCTACTTTAATTCCCATTTTCTTCTTAAACTCGTCTTGGATCTTTTTCTTTGTATTATCTGTCATTGTTTTTTGTTCTAGTGTTACAGCAGACCATTTTTATATCGGTCTTCTATATGATATATGTAATATGTATTCTGTAAACTTTATACGCGCGTGTAGTGTTGACAGACCTAATTTAAAACATTCTTCTGATACAGATTTTTGATAAATGGGGGTCAGGTTATTCATTTCTTTTGGGGTAGCTTTGCATATGTAGCATCTTGATGCTGATGATGTATTTGTTATGGTTTTAAGCATTGTAAAATGTTGCATTGTAACTCATGAGTCACTCTAATGGGGCGTTCTAGAAGTATTATTTCTGTTACGTGAAGTTGCCGAATTCGATTATTCACTGCTTTAACTTCCGCATTAGTTTCTCAATAGTTTATTTCGCGTATTCAAATTTTATAGGTCGGCAATATCGTGTAGATGCTGGTCGAGGATTTTTCCATCATGCATGTGTTATCTCCAAACTAAATCTACATTTCCGTTTAAGGATTACAGTATATCTGGAAAAAAATATCATATACACATTTTTAGAATAAATATGGCTTTTATTTCCAATACATAAATACCTTCGTGGGCAGATAAGTAAAATAAAAAAAAAATGCTTCTAAAAACTAAAACTTTAAAAATTAAAAATCAATAAACCAAGATACACACATTCAAATTGACATAAACACACATAAATATAAACGTAGCTATGGATATATCGAGATATATTGTCGACTGCATAATACAATGGCGAATTCTAACTTTATTCGACTTGCTCGCAATTAAATGTGGTTTTCTCGGAGAGGAGCAAAAAGGAGCAGCTGATTCTTTTTGGACATTATACTAGAGGCATTAGAGATCATGTACATGTAAAAATCTGCTTGTCGATAATTGCCGATGACCACTAAAAGTCTACCTAAACTTTTTCTTCATGTATAAATGTAGTACTTAGAAAACTGTTGATAAAATCAAGCATTTTACAATGAAATCATTTTTTTTTAGCAGTCACATAAACTATAAGACCATAGAACATTACTCCAGAGTTATATTCAATTTAGATAACACTTATTAAATACAAGCATTATTAATCTTAACAAAAATATGCGGTTTATTCAGGATTTTTACTTATGCCAACTTTGAGCGGGGATATTGCATAGTTCATTACGAATAAATATTGCAAAATAGCATTTTTCATTAAGTTTGAACATTTAACTGAGTATTTACGGCAAATATATCATTAGATTTCATACTTGTCAAAAGTGATTTTTTGCTTGCGCTGTATCTTTGGTCAATCATATCTTTTCTTAAATTCTCCTTCAGAAAATTCTTTAAATGGATTTTCTCTGACTTTATATTGATAAATACGGTTTCCTGCCCCAAAAGAATCCATATTATTATCAATTAACTCAATTTCATCCAACATATCTCCCATATTAACTGTCAGTAGTTTAGTATTTAGCCAATTGTCAAACTAAATAATATTTTAAAGAACGCTTTCTGTTGTTTAAAATATTACCTTAATTAGCTTTTAACAACACTCTCTAACTCGTTAGACAAGGGAAAATAATAACAAAAAATTAATAAAAGTCGTTAAAATTTTAAACACAATCTTTAACGTTTAATAAAGGGAAAATAATACGGCCCTGTGTGTTTTATTTTGTTCACGGTACCGAGCGTCTACTGTAATTATAAAACCAAAATATCACCCTGAAAACTACCTACCTTGTGCCTGGAGTTTCCTAGCCACTGATTTGGATCTCATCCTTATGGGCTTCCCTCAGAGACGGCCGGATGTCTCGTGATGGGCACTGGAAGACGTCGCAGCACTGCCGTACCCGATCAGGATCACAATCGCCAAACGATGGCTCATATCTATATAATAATCCGCGTCGCTTCGTATAGGCTGTCCAGCCGACCCGCGTCACAGACAATGAAAAGAGAATCGTCTTTTTAACATATAAGCGAGACTCCCGTCCTGCAGACCATGCACTCGCCGCGTTCATGTCTTGTTCATGTTTTTATCACTCGCTTCGCAGCAGCAGCACACATCCGACATCGTTCTGTCACTGTTCTTCAGCGCGGGGAGATTTTTCGCGTCGAATCCGCGCTAATAAAAAACCTGTCGTCCGCTATACTACCCACCCGTTCTGTTAAAGGAGAGAGGTTACCCGCGGTCTCGCGGTGTTGAAAGTACGGATGTAAGTAATATTTCGGGCCTTCCATTTTGTTTATCGCGCAATTGGTCGCCGCGCTAGGAACACGCCCCACCGGACGCGACGCCAACGGCCAGCCGCTGTCCCCCTGTGGAGCCTAGATAAGAGAGAAACAATCTCCGTCGGTCGATAGTCCGAGGGATGTGTTCCGGGTGCCCCCCCCTTCCTCCTCACCTTCGCCTGGCGCTACGGATCCGAGTGAATCCGGGGACAGGGGCTGTATGCATAATGTATATAGGTCTATCTGCGTTGTTCCCGGCTTCCTCTGTGCGAATTAATAACCTGGTCCGGTGTTTTAATTACCGCGTCTAATTTTGCCCTTGCAGTTCGCTTCGCGGTATTTTACCTGAGTGATGGGAAACTGAAGCGAGGAGGTCAGATGAGGTTCAAACTGGGAACGCGTATTGTGAAGCACACTTCGCTGGGGAAGAAGTTTTAATATGAAAAATATTGAATAACTGAATGATATA